>DWIC01000494.1:0-11578 GCA_018248135.1 Battus belus
ATATCAGTCACCTTTGAGTATATTACTCAAAGGTGACTGATTTACATAGTGATCTATCAACGCACAGCCCAAACCACTGGACGGATCGAGCCGAAATTTGGCATGCAGATAGATGTTATGACGTAGGCATTCGCAAAGAACGGATTTCGGTTAATTCTACCCCCCTTGGGATAAAACAGGGGATAAAAATTTGTAAGAACTTTGTCAAATTTAAACCGATCGGGCTGAAACTTTGCATGCACAAAGCTACTATGACGTAGGCATCCCATAAGAATGAGAAAATATTGATAAATTCCATGCCTAAGGGGATAAAAAAGGAGATGTAAAACTATTCTAATTAATAAAAATATAACGCGAACGAAGCCGCGGGCAAAAGCTAGTATATAATAAAGTTCCACAAAATATTAAACTTCTTTGAATTTCCTTTTCATTTTTAGATTTAAATCAAATTTATTATTCAATGTGTAATAATATCGTAGTATTCAAGACTTTTTAGTTGATCGAAATGTAAGGAACTTATTAAGTCGACTCATTATTATGATTTATGATATAATGTATAAATAAAAAATTGTTGCTTCATTAAAAAAAAGCAACTGTCGAGTTTCTCATCGGCTCTTCTTAACATATCAGCGTTCCGAGGTAGTAGCAGCTTATAATGGTAAGATAAGATGATTCAAAAGCTCAAGTTAATGCCTACTTTAATAAAGAGATTTTAAATTTTTGACTATCTCGTCATCTCGTCTCCTGAATTGATCTACCAGAAATAGTCATTAATTTTTAATCATTTTTTAATTACAAATCCTACAAGTGTCTTTCCTACTGAAGGTCGACTGTCTAATGTTTTATATTATATATTGACTTTTCTGCAGCAGCCTTAAATGACATTACAACACCATAAAATTTCTCAAAAATATATATATGCAATTCGTAATGTATATATCTCACAGAAAATAATTGATAATTCTGTGAGATATAAAGATTATTTTATTTTTAATTACTTTCGTAAGATTTCAAAACATTGTATATCAAATTTTCATGAGTGTCTTTAGAATATCTTTTATAGGTAATTTAAACCTTAATAAGCCATATGATTCTGATATTTGAACATTCTTATATTAATTTTTATTTCATCTGTATCTTTTTCAGGTCAATGTAAAATTGGCAGTGGGTAGAGGCACATTTCTCATGCAGCTGACGTCAGTTGGAGTCGAAAGAGGGGCGACCACGAGTCGGTAGACGCGTCGTGGATAAGCTAACTGACATGTGGACCGACGAAATAAACAAAGCTACGAGAAGTTGCTGAATGTGGGGTATGTGGTCAGTCATTTTGGCTATTTTGGGAGGCCTAACCCTCGGGTAGGGCCTCTATCGACTGTCATTAATTAGTTAATAGAATAATTAAATTAATAACAAAATATTGTAAAACAAAAAGCTCGGATCTGATGTGAATATATATTAAATTACCTCTCATTAATACTTGATGCTTTGTTGTATTTTCAATAGAACTTAGCAAATGGAGATAGTGAGGTTTCAAAATTAATTCTTTTAAAACGAAATGAAGCCAATAAAATAAGACCATTATATATTATTTATAACGAACTTAATACTGACTTTTTTAATTAAGTAAATATTCATTTTCGTTCTAATGACGTACAAAAGACTTATAACAATATTAAAGGGCATCAAAATGTTTTGCGAAGTTTAATAAATTAAATATAGTTTTTTACACGTGGCCAGTTTGATTTTGTGTATAAAAAATTAAAATTACTGTTTCTCCACTATTAATTGTTAGTATCAGGTATATTTACAGGGAAGGATATGACCAGCTGTGGATGTCCAGTGTGCTAAAATTATGCCCATGATGTTATATCAATAATGTATTCTACTTCTTCTTGTCATGCCATGGGCGCCCACTCCAAGACCGGTGTTGCGCAGCCCTCATCGGGCTCGTGATTGAGGAGCTTTCGGCCCTAATGGCCGTCGCCTGGACGAACGATATGCCATTCTACTAATTCAGATAAGCAATGCTGTGCTACTTTCGTGGTTTTTGGTTCTCCTGCCGATCACCTCATTTTGATTCGATCTAGAATAATAGTATCGATTATATCTAAAGGAACACAATTAATCTTCGATTTGTTTTCTTTCCGCAAGAATTTCATTATAAAAGTTTAAATTTAAACTAACAAACATAATTTTACTGACTAACTTTGCCTGTATACTATATTTTTTATTTTTGGAACAGGTGTGTAGAAAGTTTTCTTATAGGTGTTAATTTAAAAGAAAGTTTTAAATGACCAAATAAACAATAAGAACTAAGGTCACCGACGAGGCTTGAGTAGTTGTTTGTCTGAAGTGGCAGTGAGCGAGGAATATCGCTTGAATAACCGAGTACCGTTGGTGCCGGAAGGCTCTCTAGTGAGGCGTGGGATAGTTACGGTCGCTGGTATTTACTTGATACCATTGTGGGATTGATATCATCGTGGGAGGCCCATACCTTAATACCTATGATGATGATGATGATGGTATGTCAATAATACTTATGTATAACTATAATAATTATATTTAAGAATATCACTTAATAAAGTATAATCCTATTAAATAACGCAATATTTATGTCTCTGAGTCAATGTATATTCCTCAGCCATGTCCCAGCACGCTTCGGACACGAGCTCCTTTAAGCTTTTCGTACTAAAGCTTGAGCTAAAGAGGATCATGTGCCGCTTTAATTGGAAGAGGTTAAAGAGCTTTTTTTCAGTTTTGTGCACTCCGAGCATTCGCTGTTTCGTCATCGCAGCACTGCAGTCGCAAGCAGCAATATTTATACTTTACTGGCATCTTAGTGACTGCAAGCTTCGTGAAATATTCATGTGATTTATTTAATAACGGTGCGCTTTACCTTTTCTATACATGTCTAAGTATATTTATTTGCATTTATAATTAAATTAATCAAATAATACATATTTACATATTAATTTTAAGGAATTATTAAAGATACTTAAGTGGTGACCAACCAGAGAGCACTTATACTAGAGTTTTCAATAAATGAGAAAATCCGCGAAAGAACCAAGGTCACCGGCGTAGCTCGAAAATTAACTCGTCTGGAATGGCAACGGGAGGCTGACGCCGCGTGGTCCTCTCACTAGGTGAACCGATGACATAATCTCGCTGGAAGTCGCTGGAAGCTGCGCAGGGCCGGTCATCGAGACAATCTCTGGGGGTGGCATTTGTGTTTTAGACAGTTTTCTGATATAATAATTATAATGATAAGTAAACTATGTCTAGTTGTAGAAAGTCATAGAAAATTTTCTACTATATCTGAATTCAAACACCTACTAACTGATCATATATTTGCAACGCCAGTATTTTCAATTTAAACAGTATCTACTGGACGTGTCAACTTCTATATGAAGCCTTGTATATTCTACACACCTATCTGAACACATGTGTGCGTGCGCGTAATTGTGTGTGAACTGTGTTAATTTTTTTTTCTGTATTATATATACATAAAGTTACACAGTATGAAACCATTTTGTAATTTATCAAAAATAATCTATAGTACCTTATACTTTTGATGTCTATTAAAATACGTCTGATTTTGAGCGGTATATTTTGATCAATGTTTCATTTGTAAAGGGTCGTAAAAACATTAAGACTATCCATGCATGAATATCATGTATTCTTTCAAGTTTTATCTTCCAGAAACATCCTTTGTAAAGAGTTGACAAACGGTTTTTATAAAACGAACAAAAAAATCACCCTTTCCCCCCTTAAATTTGTATTTGACGTTAACAAATTGACGTTACTTATCGTCGTGTCACCTGTATAGGAGGTTAAAGTAAGTAAAACATTCTCTCTTACACCTAATTCAAGGAATTTCAAACTCATTTCTAACGCAATAAGGTCTAAAATAGCTTCAAACTCTGGTAATCATAAATAAAAAAATGCGTTATAAAGTTTACAATGAAAAGAGGTTTAAAACCACTGTTATTGGGGCTTTGTAAGAAACCTTTATAGGTAGAATTACAGGGTTTTACACGGGTCTTGGTTAGGTGCACACTCTTTTGAAGTGGGGACAGTATTTTCCAATTTGATTTCCTGTCAAACGCCCCTTCTCGGATCCTTATTATTTACGGCGTTAAATTGGACACCCTTTTGAAGTCGCTTGAGAGCTATCAATTTTATGAAAATAAACCATTATCTTTATATCGTTGACAAAATTACACAGAATGATCGGTAATAGACATAAAAGTTTAAAGGGGTGAACGTTTAGCTCATTTACCCCCACTTAATACGTGGTACAAACCATAAAAAAAGCTATGGTTTCTAATACTTAGTGACAAAATCGTTTTTAATACCTAGATTTATATACTTTAAAATTAACTATGGTTAACAACGGTTTTTGTTACTTGTTTTTCGGACCATTTCTTCCGAAAGTTAAGATCATATTTCCATATATGAAAATCAATAATAAAATCGTAACGTCATTGCCGGTTTTTGATCTTTTGGGCAACGAGCGACCACGATCCGGTAGCCAAGGCATGGGTAAGCTCCCAATAGATGGACCGACGATGTAGTTAAGATCGCCTATAAAACAATCGGGCAGCGCAAAACCGATCATCGGGGCCATGTATGGGAGACGACCTTGGTGTTTATCGGCTGTAAAGAAGAAGAATACGCTATAACAACTTGCCTTAAGGCATTGTTGCACAGACTTATTAAAACTATTGTGCGCGCGAGATTCAAATTATTTTTCGAACATATTTTTTTTGGTTTTATTCTCGAATAGAATTCAATATTTTTTGAATGTACGAGAGTAATATTTTTGCTGTCGGCGGGCCACCAGTATTCGACAGGCGGGTCGCAGTCTGTGCATCCATGCCTTAAGGGATAAAGCAAATTACTTTATAGAGGGAGGAGGGGAGGTCACTGTCCAGCAGTGGACGTCCTTTTGTTAAATTGTTACAAAAATAAATAGTTTTAATTTTTGTGAGCAGTGAGTAAGTGAAACTTACAATATAAGGTCGCGGGTTCAACATCGCTTTATGCATTAATTATATGGGATTGCCACTGTTCACAAACAAGTTTCCTAAGGATGGTCAATAGCATCCTCTGTGTACCACAATATAACACTCCGATCATCAACCCGCCTGTCAAGCGTGGCATTCATGATGTATCCCCTCACAGATATCTTTGTTTGAGGGCGTCTATGGGCTAAAATAACAAGTAATTTTAAGCACGTATTTGACTATTGAGTAGACTAGACTAGACTAGACTAGACTAGACTAGACTAGTACATATCCATTGCGGTCAATTATCTTTTACAAGAATAATTTACTTTCGCGGCTATAATCTATTTACCAAGAAAAATGTACGTGTAAAAAACCTTAAAATAAACAATTAAAAATTTTTAACAACTGTTAATATACATGTCTCTAAAACGGTATACTGCATTTGACACGTATATAAAAGACAATCACCCTCTTGCGGCTGCATCCAAGATGGCGTGCCCGATCAATGGTTACCATAGCAACGCGTCGAACCTGCTCAGCTGGCCTGAAATGTGCTGAAAACAAAACAGCGTCGCCGGGACTCGCGGCGTTTTCGCGAATGAGTGAGACAGTCGAGTCTCCGGAATGAGTAGAATAGATAGACGAAGCTTTAAATAGTTATTAACATTCTGTAATAGTGTTATTATTAAAATTTATTTTTGTTTTATACTCGTTCATGTGCAAAGACAGTTACGTCTTTGCGCATAAACATTTATTGGCACAATGAAGATAAATATTTTTAACTATATACGATCGATGATGGATTAATGATCAGGTCAAATATAAACAGATTTATATAAAAGAAGATTTAGTTATAGAGTTCTTTTTATTTAAATGTATCAAAACTTTAAAGGGGTGATTATATGTAGTAGTAGTGTAGTTAATTTGCTGTCTATTAGTGTATGGTTCCAATTAAAAACTCAATGATTTCAGTAATAATAAATAACTTAAAGATAATACGCCAAGGGCAAGAGTAGACGATTTAAAAATTCGAATTGTCCCTGCATACTTTTCACTGCCAGAAGTTATTGGCCTCCCGCATTCCGATAGACTTACAGAGTGATAATAATTGTACTACGTGGTTGTAAAAAAGTATATTATACCTGATAAACGAGAATAATATATTGACCACTTTAACAACTATTACCAATCACCCTGTGTAACAATCAGACTGTCTATTCTAAAACAATAAGTGAAAAATTCGGAGAGATTTTTGCTTTAGCTTACCGTATAATGGGACGACTTGAGTTCACTTCTATATGATAGGATTTATATATATTGTTAGAGAGAGCAATGTTCAATGCGCACAGTTTTATAAAGACATCTACTAAGACAGAGAGCGAAGGGCAATGCGCACAGTATTATAGGCAGACGCACTGACAAAGACAGAGAGCAATGTGCAATTAGCACAGCTGTATAAGACTAAGACATAGAGATCAAAATGCTAGGCGCACAGTATTACATGCATAAGCACTGACGATTACAGAGAACAATGTGTAATGCGCACAGTTTTGTAAATAAAGCTACTGATTACTCAGAAAGAGCAATGTCCAATGAGTACAGTTAAATAAGCACACGCACGTCCAAAGTGAAAAGCGCACAGATCTATTAGTAAACGCCCTTACTGCCCGCATACACTACTATACAAGCTCTGACAAATACGCTCACGTTGACGCGAATTGATTCCCTCGTTAGCAGTCTAGACGAGCGTGGTTTTGCGGAATTAGCAACAATGTTAGTCGTATAACGTTATAAGTGACTTTTATTTACGTTCTAACGTCACTGCTAAAGTAAAAACGTCAATGTGAAAAATATGCCCGAATTTATGGGTTTTTATAATCAACAGCACGTATGCATTACACTCTTGTGATTTTACCTTAAACATATATACGTAAGATAATATTTAAAGCCCAATTTGTCCTACAAATCGTAAATTTTATATCATTTATAAGAATAACATAAATAAATTTTACAAAAGTAAGATAGCCTTGTATCTATCTTACTATATATCTGTATATATGTATATCTCTTTAAGCTCAACAAAATTAAAAGTTCGGGATTTTTCAATAAGATAGTAGATGAACAAATTAACCGAGGCCACCGAACTGATGGCAGCTGGGGCCTTAAGGTTCTGGAGTGGAGACCGACATGGACCGGCAAACGCAGCGTAAGACGTCCACGCACAAGATGGACAGGCGATCTTGTTAAAGTGTGGGCCCCGTACAATCGGTCGTATTGGAAATATATGGAAGCCTATGTCCAGCGGTGGACCTTCTACGGCTGAAATGATAATTCTAGTTTTGGTTTTATATATTTTATAAGTTAATAGCCAAGTATTGTAATTATATTTGAATATTACTAAACCGTAAACCGTTTACGATTAGCATTTTTTTCTTGGTTTTTTCTTTCATTTCACGAAAAGTTTATAAATAGCAACTATAATTTTGTGAAATTATATAACTATAACTGAGTGAATATGACGTGAATATGATGCTTTTTTAACTTAATTTGACAAACTTACAAAACAAAATTTTATACAAATACGGATTCGTCGTCATTTAAGCCCATTGATGCATACCGCAAGCCTAAGGCCTCCCCTAACGGTATCTACTGGGGGATATGTCATAATCGCCACGCTTAGCAGGCAATTTGGCGATGTGGTAAACAGAAGACGCTGCTGCCCTTCCTCTGGAAACTTGTCTGTGAGCAATGGCAATCCTTTGCAATTAATTCCAAAATTATTATGTATAGGATTGTATCCCGGGAATCGAATCCGCGATCTCCGATTGAAAATCTTTGTCCTATTCCTGCTCGATACACAACTACTAACATGTTTGGATTAAAGTTCTTAAATAAATTACTCTTATACAAAAGTCTCACAAGTCTTCTCTGACTTGGCTCACAGTTATACAGTTTGCAAAATTTATCCCGTAAATTCTGGAAGTTATTGAATATTTTATCACTTAATAGTTTAACTTCAAAAAGGTCCTTCTCAGACGCAGGTCACTCCAAAATTAAAGTCTTGACTTGAAATAAATCTTTACATTTATTATTCATATACTTACCTCTGGCCATTATTCTGATATTAGAGTGTGAAGGATATTTAAGTGAATTTATCATCAATTAAATGCGAAAACACGTAGAAATTCGAATTATCAAAAGATATCATATGTTTGTATATATTTAAGTAGGAGGATGCTTTCTTATGACGTCGCTTTAAATGAATAAACTTTTGAAATTCACGTAGACTCCCGAGGGAGCCCTTGAGCTTACTTCAAACGTCTAGACTAAACGCCTACCGCGTAAGGCAATAGCAACCTCCGTCATAATAAGGTCCACGTGATTATGGGGTCATGTCACGTTTCTTTATTACATATAAATAACTATACTGTACCAATTAAGGACAGTATAAAGTTTAAAACCAGCTGCATGGGTCAATTGTTTGTGACCTTGGCAAGGTCGTTTAACTCGTGAAACAAAGAGAATTTGTTGTTACTGACGATAATACTGTGAGTCAAGCATTTAAAAAAGTATAAAAGTACACCCACACATTAGATAAGTAACAACATATCGACTTAAGAAATTGTATTGACTTGCATATTTCAACAAAATATAAACGTTTCATTTATATATACAATGTATAACGTCGAACTTCAGGGTTGAGAGAGCATTTCGAGGGTGAAATAAGTACAGAGACATATTCTCCTTCTCTTTCTTTTCAGCCAATAGACGCCAACTGAAAATAATAGTCCTCCCCTCCAAAGATTGCTACGATGACCGGTCTTGCGATCAAAATATAATTAATGTTTGCGCTTTAAGCTTCTAGTAACATTGAGTAGTAAGGTGTATATTACTTGTAAACATTTTTTTGAAGACTAACATACCAAGGTAATACTAACAATCACTGTGTTCCATTATAACCTAGGTTTAGTTATTACAAAGCCTTTAGATTTGGCTTTAGTTCATTTTTTCTGTCTATCATAGAAGACGATTAAATTGGACGTCCAGCTAGGAGGCATTGAGGGCAGACCTTCACTATCTAGTACATCAAAGTACCAACATGAACTAATTGTAACTGTTCCCCAAGATATGTATGAGCAAACTAATGGTAAGTCCTGTAGGAAACTCTAGGATATAGGGTTTAAATGGATAGTAATCATCACTTAAATTTCTCTTTCCCACAAAGAAACTAAGTTATAATACAATGTTTGCTATAAAGCACTGTGGGTTATACTTCTTTAATAGAATTCCTGAAGGAATTTTAAGTTTATCCATAAGTACAAAGCTTTTGTAAAACAAGTTTGATAAATAAAGGCTATTACTTGTATCTCTTTCTAGACTATATAGGAAAAGGAGTAAAACATGGATGGAATTAGCATTATGTTAATTTCCATACGACAAATAGACAATTTACAATGGCAATTTTTTAAAATTGATGTTATAGTAAGTGAGAGTATATAATAGCATTAACAATATGAACTTGGCAGTAATATGTGTACAATTACATATTTAAATTTTCGTTATGTCTGTCTTGACAGGAAATTTTTTAGTTCGATTTGAAAGAATAAACAATACTTTTCATAGCGAACAGACCTGTGGTGAAAGCTGTGGAAGCTCGTTAGGTTGAGTATGCATCCAGCCGAGCGGCTGGAGATGTGCAAGCGCCGCGTGGCGGGGCAGTTGGCGAGGCAGATGGACTTGCTGGTGAGTTCCCCACTGCGGCGGCACCACAGCACACTGCACTTCTCGTACCATTGGATTGTCAGGTGGCGAGCTACCATACAGGTAACATGCGATCTATGGACACAAACATATGAAACAATTTAAACAACAATAAAAACACTTAAAAGTAATTATAAGTATAAAAATTTCATTCCAATTTCTACAATATTTAATTTTAAGTAAATTCAAAGATATTTCATGTCACTTACATGCTTAGAAATAAATTTATTCTGCACTAAAAGTTTGGCAGTAAGATTGATAAGATGAGAAATGCAAAATGTCTAATTTTTTTAAATGGGAATTTACAACAAGTACACTGTACAAGTGAACATTCACATAACAATATCAGAAGAAATGTAGTCTACTGAAGGACTTAAATATTTATCATGTGAGCTTGCATATGCAGTATTTATATAAATAAAATAAAAACATCCCAAATTACAATAAAATCTACTGATAAACAAAACACTACACTAAAGCACAACCTGTCTCATAGAGTGAATTTTTCACTTAGGGACTGGTATGCAGCATTAGATAGTTCATCAGTTCAATAAATAAAAAGGAAATTGAAATAGAGACAATATTATAGTCATTTATAACTTTTCATAAATTTTTAGTTTGCAAATAGGATCAATTTAACAGTTTTTTTGTAATGGTTTTTAAGGTTGTGATTGATTTTGATTGTTTAAATTATATAACATTCCATACAACTAAAATAGTTATTGGTTAATTATTCTACTCAAAATCTCTTCATGGGTTGCATCAGATCAGGCAATAAATTTAATTTAAATATATAATAAACAATAACGTTCAGTTTTCGAAGTTTTTACCTGTGCTCGTAAATCAGATATGGTGACAAATTTCTTGAGAAGATTCTTCGGGAGGATATATGTATAGCCACTCTCTTTAATGTCATCTGAACTGACGTAGATATGATTTGTTCGCAAATGCAAGTTCGTCGCCGAGATTGCACGTACGCGCCACTCTGTCTTGGAACTGTGAAGAAAAGTACGTAATTACAATGAAGTAACCCTTTAATTACATATCGTTATACAAATTGCTCATACAAAGAAGGAATAAAAACGTGAGTTGGATATATTACTATATAGGAATATGCTTTCCAAGTATTAAGTCTTATTACTCTGCAAAAATGTTATCTAAAGGCATACATTATAATGTAAAGAGCTCAAAATAAGAACTCAACTATCTAGTTTGCTTGCATAGAATCTCCAAGTACTTCAACAATCAAATCTGAAGTAACTTGAACTTCAAAATCTGGAGTAACTTTAATTGTCAACAGTATAGTCTAAAAGGGCCAGAGAATGGTCACATACTTGCTGGACTAATGTAATTACAAAAGCTTCCAAAATATCCATGCATGTTTTCCTAAAACTTTCAGGAAAAAAAAGGCCAGAAAATATTTCGTTTCGTTCTGACATGTTTGGCCACAACCATAAGTCACAAGGAAACAACTGAAAAAAAAAAAATTTTAAGAGACAAAGGTGGTGAAGCTTTCTGTACCTGAAGGTCTGTGACTCATAGTTGCTGGTAGTGGACGTGATGATTTCGTCGCCGTGTTTGTTCACAGTTCGGGTAGTGGTGGCGGTCAGCTGGCTCTGTTCCTTGCTTTGCTTCTCGATTTCCGCTATTTGTTGACGCTGAGCTGACGGTGCGGAGATCTCCATGCCGAGGATTATATCACGGATTTCAGATTGTGTGAGCGACGCAACGTTTACACTGTGTTAAATAAACAACTTTTATTAATTTCCTTCATTTATGTTTTTAATACATATGTATATATATATATA
>DWIC01000495.1:0-11576 GCA_018248135.1 Battus belus
ACCCAATACTTTTCTATAATCTGTTAAAGGCAGCTAGTTATTTAATGATAATAAATGTAGATTTTTAATAATGGCACATTGGTTTTTTATTAACATATATTTACAAAGATCACAGAAAGACTACTTGAAAATAGTACAAAAATAAATACTAAGAACTTGGATTCAAGTACAAAGAGGTTTTATATGAAACAACTAACTACATAAAACATTAAAACTATGTAACTCTGTATTATAAAATATTAAACAACTAAGGACATTTAAATCATAAATTAAAAAATATATGTTTACTTACCTGTAAATATCACAATAACAATTCCATTAACTAAGCCTGCTTGTCCAACTATCCAACCAGACCTTAAAAAAACGATGACACCAAAAATATTGATGAGGCATGATGTAAATACTCCATCCCATGTTCCAAAAAGAACTGGTTGCGAAATAAAAAAATTTGATTTCCACCAGGGCACATCACCCTAAAAATTTAACACGATTTATTAGGGTTGTGACAACAATAAAAATATTAATGACAAATTTGTTTTACACCATCTGGATCCAAATTTTTTACCTGTATATCAGCAAAAATTTCATTAGCTCCTGAAGCTTGATGTCCACCTGTACCATATTGTGACTCATTACCCAAGTCAACAAAACCCCCGGATTGTCTCCTCATACGAGCTCTATCGTATTCTGGGTCATCATTTCCATACCTAGCTATATCTAAATCTCTTTGTGAAGAACTATTTGGATTCATCTTTAGAATAAAAACTTAAAATACCATTATAACAATAGTTTATCTTAATAAGAACAAGAAGATAGCTTTTGCGGTAATCTGACGTTAGTATGTTTATGATATTTGACAAATGTCAAAATTAGATTGTGGTGACGTTAATTTTAATAAAGTGATGTAGTGAATTTATGGACTTCAATTATAATGTAATTAACGTTTTAAATCTACGTTGTTAGTTAACAGTTTTAAGCTAATGATGTAAGGTATATTTGTACTGTGCATTATTGGAACCATGTTTACGTTACTCAAAATTTTTCTTTAAGTAAAACAAGTAAGCTATTTACTTTCATAAATTAAAAATTAATAGTTATTCAAAGTTTTAATTTAGATATTTTAAATTTTTTAAAATTCGAGTAGAGTTAGTAAACGTTTGAAAAATAGATGGCAGTTTTTCGGTTTTGAGGTTGAACTAGATTTTATTGTAATGCAATAGTAATTTTCTCCGCATGAGCATGTCAATTGTTTACTAGTACTATTTTTTATGAAAGTGTATAATTAATAACATATAATAAAATTTATAACACTTTATTAGAACAGAATTGAAACATTAATTTATTATACCATCCCCCTTGAGCCTAAAAATAATTGCCCACAAAACGTTAGCTTGTAACTTTAGTTTGTATGTATTATCAATTATCTATTCCCTGGCGGATTTAGGATCCGCGAATCCTCAATTAGATGAAATTGCAAATGGTCCGCCAAGATATTGTTTGTATTAATATATAATTAATTTATTACACGTTAATATTTATATGTCACCGAATTTTAAAAAAAAAGCTACTAACGAATAACTATATAATCAATTATTATTTTATGTTAAATGTACGATAATATTACTTTGGTACTATCAAAATCAGTCATAGGCAAGTGCAACGTAGGACGTCCGCCCACAAGGTGGACAGATGAGCTTGTTAGTCGTCGGAAGACGCTGTTTACACGCCGCATCCTATAGGTTCTTTTCGAAATGTATGGAGTGCCTTCGCCCAGTATAGTGAATGTCCAACGGTTGATAAACGTTAATGATTAACAAATTTATAGAAACTAGTTATGAATAACACATTACTGTTTGAATAAAGTAATTTTTAAGCAAATGATTGTTGAAATTATGCGACGTTGTGTAGCTACTAGTACTAGTAGCTATTGTGGCAGTACAATATCATATCTCTCCTAATAGTAAATAATCACATATAACGTCATTAAAGACGATGAAAACAATAAAACAGACGTTATTCATTAATTATGACTTCATGAACTTCGTGGATGGGATGGAAGGGTATCTTACAAGTACCTTAAGAGGGTAGAGTACTTTTATGAGACAAGACAAACTTATGCGGATTTTTATCCACTTAAATCTTTGCTCATTGGCTGACCGCACCTCTTCTGAATTATTTTTGTATATTTATATCATTAATAGTCTGAGAGCAGAGGGCAGATCGTTGAGAACCTCCTTTACTACTCGTCGTATTTTTAATTTGTTAGAGTCGTAATCCTTAATGCAAATTAACGTCTTTTTTCAAATTAGTGCCATGTTTTTTGTATCCAAACTCTACCTACTGATATATAAATTGGTCCAAAGAAATTTTAGGTTTAACTTTTCACAAAATTATTGATGCAAATTTATAACATTTTTTTATGTTTTTTTAATGACGAATGCAAATATTTTTAGTTCTGTTATAAAAATAAAACTTAGAAAAATTAGCTATAACGGGAAACATTGTAGTATTCTATAATTAAATGTTAAAGAATAACGAGCTAATAATAACTATGAATGGCATTATATAGTTGATAAACTGATTATTCGAAAAAAAATGGCATTACACTTTTAACCGTCTTATTTCAATGGTAATTATAACTTTGATTTTCGACAAGGATAAATTTTAATGAAACAACCCTCTTTAGTTCCGCCGAGATCTTTCTACAAGTGTCATCTCATACTATAACGACTACTACTGCATAGTTATTACCATGACCTATTTTTATGGTCATAAAATTAAAATTGACGGCACAGTTTCCAGAGTGCTTAAGAGGTCTCTGCTGTTTCTAAATTTACAGATTGAATATTCACAATTATATAGAAAAAAAATTATTTAATTTATATGATTAATAAAAATATCTCTGATTTACTTACGGACCGTTATAAAAAAACTAAATATGTAGAATAATAAATATTTATGTATATGTATATTATACTACATATATATCTCACTGACTAATATAAAATATGATATTCCAAAAGTAAAATAGTTTTATAAAAATAGAAACAGACGCATGATAAATACAACACATAAAAGTAAACCCGTAACACCGAAATTAAGTCTTGAAAAAAGGTAACAAATCCTTCATGGGTCTGCAGACATAAATAATATAGTTCCACAGCTTTACTTTCTACCCTTTCTTCCCTTAGCTTTAAATATAATATTAAAAGTATATTACTAAATAAATCTTTTAATAGTATTCTAGAGTTTGTATTTCATCGAAAACTTGTGAAACGTGTGATACTTTGTTTTTTGGCACATTTAAATGGTTAACATTATAATGTCACCAAACATTGATTTAAAAAAAAAAGCAACTGTTGGGCCCCTGAATGACTGCACAGGAGATCAGAATTCCAAGCCGGTGGACGCTTACTACCTATAACTTTATAATAATTAACAATTCGTGTCCTTGTGTGAATAACACTGAATTATACTTAACCATACAATTAAACAGTTTTCTGTTTGGTTGCTCATAAAAAAATTATCACCACTTTATTACGCTGTACCAGTATGTTTTGTTCCATAAATATTAAGAGTATTTCCTTTAATCACAATAAATTTGTGCATTGATTCTCTTTTGACAACGTGTAAATTGTAATTGTAAATGTACATATGTATTAAACTTCTAGGCAGCGTTTATGTAATACATTTCATAATTAAACATTAGATGAAAACACCCAAAATAAACCATGCCGTATAATGTTAGTATTTGCTTTCATCGAGTCAGGGAACTTGTAAGCGTGCAACGTTTGGATGCCAAAATATAGCTTAATGTCGTACTAGCCGTGCAGACATTTCTCAAATCGATGACGCCATTGTTGATTCGCCTATAGTACTCTAGGAACACGAGTTGTACAACAGTTTATTCATTTAACTAAAAGCATTCACTTTTTAAAAGTTTCTTTTTAAAGTAAAACATGCTAATTGTATGTAATCCTAAGATAATTATAATTCTTGCAATTTAACAACTTGTCAAAAAATATGTCAAAGTCAAATAATTTAAGCAATCATTCCTCTTATTTTTAATATTTAATTAGTATTTTCATTGTTTTAATAAACGAATTATATCGAAAGTTTTAATTTACTTAAATTTAAATCCTTTTTTTTTAATTTAAAGCCTTAATCTATACTAATTACGTCGACATGGAGTCTGTTTATGATGCGTGGTTTAAGAAGAGAATATGTATATAATATTTGCACACATTGATACATATATCTAAATTTTTGTCCATATACGTAAGTATATAAATAACTATATGATTTAATTTTCTAGAAAACAGTGTATTGCAAATACCAAAACATAAATGTATTTACGATGTTTCTCGGCGTTAGTGAAAGATATAAAAAGTTACGTCTCAAATGACTTATGAGTTTACAGCGTGAAACTTTTTGAAACATGATAATCCGCCTTAGCGTTGATCGTAAACAACATTGGACGCCGTCCAAGATAGCGTTTGTTATGAAGGTTGTTTTACGTAGAAAGGGTGAAGGGTAAAAGACCGGAAAGTATTAAGACCTTTTAAGTTGTTATCCTGCTCACTGTAACTACAATCATATTCATATACACACGTACATTAAAATAAAGAGTTATTTTACATTCTCAGCCTTATTGGTTTCATAGCCTGGTACTATATTGATATTACAAACGCATACTTCATAAATATATGAATAAAATCAAGGACCAAAAAGGAGTAGAATCAAAATTCACACGTGCTGTGATAATATTATTAACTGTTTCCTTCACAAAAGCAACGATATTTTAACTAATTTTGTAATTTGTATTTTCATTTTGTAGGTATTTGGTTTTTACAAGAATTGACATATATTAGTTAGTGCATTTTTGAGCAGTGACTTAGCGATTTTTTTTAATTATAAACAATAAACGAACTCTTACCGAACATTACCGTTTGGTTTTATTTTGTTACTAAAGTAATTTACCTGCCGGCGTCCAATAGAAAAAGTAGATAAATGAAATGAATTTCGTAATAACCAAATAATGATTTAATATCATAATATTTAATAACGATTTTTAATTTAACAAGACTTCAGTAATAACGTTATCATATTTTAATTCTAATGCCAACGTCATAAAGAAACGGTAATATTGGTTGATTACAACCGAATACGTCATTTTATTAATTTTTGTGTATTCTGTATATGAGATCTTGAAGTTTTGACAGATAGGACCAGGTGTTTAAATTTACTCTGTGGTTTTATTTAAAAAAGGTAACTTATTTACTGTATCCTTCGGAATGTTTTCAATTGTTATCAGAAAAAACCCAGTTCTTTGACAAACTAGCCGAAATGATAGAACCGTACAGAAGTTAGAAACAAGTTCTTCGATTAGTTTTTATTTCTATAGAAGATAACTATATTGTTTATGTATTATCTGTATTTCTCTCATAAGTAAACGATACTAATGTTAAGTAAATTCCAATTTCAATTTCCAGACTGAAAATAAACTCTAAATTATAAATGTGTTACTAATTTTAACTACACACTAAAGACGGAAACTAAAAAATCGAAAGTAATAAAGGGTCCTCCAATAAAAATCTCTTAGCCTGAGGCATAGAAAATATTGCGTATTCTTTTTCTGAGATATAAAATAATTGATTACCATCCCAACCTATTTCCCGTTAGAAAGTTTTGAGTAATTTAAATCAGATGTAAGTAGAGTAGAAATAAATTAAAGTTGGCAATAAGCAGGGACGATTAGGTAGTCAAGGTATGTATAATATCAGGGGCTGTGAAGCGGTAGGACCGAGATGTGGCATCAGACAGCTTGGAGCCCCGCCAGCGCTATGTCTCGCATCTCGCCTAACGACGCGTAACCAGAGCGTGTGTATACCGACAAAATTGGGTCTTGTTTTCATTAACAAAGTTACTTCGAAACTGTATATTAATTCAATGTCTACCTATATATTCGCATACACTTCTAAACAACCTTTTAGACATACGAAGATGTCCAATAGGACCAATCAAAAACATGGTATGTATCAAACAGTGTACCATTTGTAAATGATACCAAAAAATATAAATGACCTCTAATAATACCTACATACATATACAAAAAGTACCGCATATTTTGTGTATTTTCAAAAATTATTTATTTATTCGTGAATATCTATTTTGTTCCCTTCAAAGTAATTCCCCTGGGATATTATGCACTTGTGCCAACGTTTTTCCAATCTTAGAAGCACTTCAAAAAATCATATTTTTTTTGTAGCTTGTTCAGCTCCTACTTCGATGCCATCAATCGTGGCGTAACGTTGTTCTTTCATGGGCCTCTTCAGTTTCGGGAACAAGAAAAAGTCACAGGGGGCCAGATCTGGGGAATACGGTGGCTTCGGTAAAATTATTGTGTTGGTTTTGGCCAAGAAGTCGCGTACAAGCAGCGATGTGTGAGCACAGGCGTTATCGTGGTGCAAAAGCCAACTTTTTTTTCAAATCCTGGCGGATTGCTTCGCGCTAATTGCGCATAATTTGCAGGTAATATTCCTCATCGTTCTACCCTGTGGCAAGAACTCATGATACACCACGCCCCTGCAATCGAAGAAAACTGTAAGCAAAACTACGCGATACTTTCTGAACATACCGTATATATAACAACCTATCGGCAGTTATTAGAAAAGTTTAAGAGAGGTAACCCAATGGTATAGGATTGAGACTTATAAACGTAGGTCGTTAGTTCAGTTCCAGAGATACATCGCATGTGAATCACACTTTGTGCATTAAATATAGGAATGCCAGAAAATACAAACAAGTTCAGAGGACATGTTGCAGCGATTTCTACGTACTGTAATACACTGTTAGCGTGGGGAGGGAGGAATATAGTACTAAAATATTGTTTTTAATGTACCTACCAATAAAATAGCAATTCAATTCATGAGTCGGGACGTATAATACATGTTGTAATCGATGTATTAAGTGATTAAATGTCAACAGATGTATTATATAACAATTATGTATTGACATGTGTCAAGCGATATTAATTGAAAAACAATTCATTTAAAATTATAATTTTGTTATAAAGTTAACGGAAACTAAAAGAATCAAATTAACATTTTTATTGCTTGTGGGCAGCGTTTATTTGTTTATAACATTTTTAACAAATGCTAATTGGAGATAAAATTAATTCAGGTAAGCAGTGGTAGCTCAGGGGTAGGGGATTCAGACTTCCGATCGTAGGTTGCGGGTTCAATCCCCGAGATACAATTTTGTTATTAAAATTTGTGCATAGGGAATATGTTGTTCTCAGACACGTTATCTGAAGATGGGCAGCAGTGTCGTTTGCGTACCATATTATCAAACAGCGATTACAAACCCGCCTGCTAAGCGTGGAAATTATGGCATATCACCAGATATCTTTGAGGAAGGTCAATCTTTACAGTAGGCGTTTAAGTGCTGAAACGGTGAAAGAAAAACTAGTGTTTAAATTTAATTATGTCTGATTTGATTCACTTTACATTTTAGTGCTCATATGATTAAAAATAACTTCGTGTATATTGTAAACCGTTTTAACAATATACAAACGATACTACAATGCAGTTAAAATCCAGATAATGCTTCCTGTACGCGTGGCTAAACCGGACTGGCAGTTCAGCCCGGTACAGGACTGTTTGTCTCTTCGCCCCCAGCGACACTCACATTTGTTCATTAAACAATAAAATCTCATAATTATTAAATTTTAAAACAACATGCATCGTACAGTTATATTAAATTCACAAATACAGTCGAAATTACGAGTTTTAAAAATTTTCAAATTCACTGAAGTTACATAAAGGTGATTAGTTATAGTTTTAAAAGCTTTAGTGTGGTAAATGTATAGTTCATTTATTTACAAAATCCACACCCATTTCCAGTCATTATAAAGTGACATAGAAATCTAAAATATTTCTATTAAAATGCGTCAGGTTAATGACTTCTGTCAGTACAAAGCTTACAAAGACATAGTAAACATTTATAAATGTTTTTAATATCAACATATTATTTCTCTACATGTAATTCGAATTTTAAAAAGCTGTTTCTTACTATATTACTATTAGATTATATACTATTTTTGATACCATTGATGTAGGGTCACATTATTGTAACCTCTACATTAACTCTTTTAAAGTTGTTACATCTATAAGAAATAGTCAAATATAAACCAATAAAAGTACGATATTTTAAATTTTTCATATATTAAATAAATGCTTGATTTGTTTTTAAACAAAACTTTTGTGTGTACTATGATTGAAAACAAAGCTTGCGAATAATTGCGTCTGTCGTAAAATGTAAGATGTAAATGTCCATAGAAAAAATGTATGTCAGAGTTTGTGGTGGACTCTTCTCAAATCAGTGCGCGTTTCTAATTTTAAATAGAAGTCTTAATAACGAAGTCCAATTGAATTATAATTTGTATCAAATTGGAAACTTGAATCTTTTTCATGACATACAAGCGGTAATTGTAAACATCTTAAATTAACTCACAATAATCGATGTCTGCATATCAAGAAATAACCGAAAAAAAAAATCGTAAAGTTTAAAAAGGTAACTTCCCTAAAACTTAACCGCATAATCAAGTTGAAACACAACCAAGTACATCACGTCGTTGAATTGCAAATCAGTGTACTAAGGCACCATAACCGGTGTTAACGTGTATAAGCCATAGTCATACATATCATACAGTCGGGGTTCAATGACCGGTTCGCCACGCCCCCAAGGCACGCCCATTGGAAGCTCCGCCCACTCGCATTTTCGTTGGAAATTTCGGTTGGTCGGCCATTCATTTCGGATGCCTACTTTTCGGAGGTCATTAAAGTAAGTATGGAGTGTGTATAACCCAAACTATTGATGTATTCGGATAATTAGAAGATAAGGTCACTTCATAATTAAATTGCGGTCTTTAAACAAATCTTTAGGTCTCAAATGTTTTGTATTATGCTAGGACAAAATAACGACAACTTTTAATTCTGTTTACCATTGAAAGTATAATTAAAAATTTGTCATGTATAATTATTTAAATCGTTGATTAACTACATCTATTGTATCACTTAAATATTTGTTATCGTGTTATAAAAAAGACAAAAATAATAAATTATTTTTAAGATCATTTCTTAAAGGTGTCTTGTGTAAAAAATATTTCATTAAACCATTAAAAAGTAATTCCTCCAAACAACCTCTCCTTATTTTTATTACGAATGTTTACTATATGTTAAAACATTACAAACTATTTACATGCTTATATAAAATACATAACAATGCGTTATAAAATACAAATGCTTATAAATATATCTTGGATATGGGAGAGTTCCTGTCGTATATTAAATATTATAATTAATTGAATTATCTATATGATATGTATGAAACCACAAGTTTATGTACAGTTAATAGTTGCAAGTTCTCAAGATAATCAAAGGATTTAATTTTTAGCACAATTATATATACGGTATGTTCAAAAAGTATCGCGAAGTCTTGCTTACGGTTTTCTTCGATTACACGGGCGTGGTGCATCGTGATTTCTTGCCACTGGGTAGAACGGTGAATAAGGAATATTACCTGTAAGTTACGCGCAATTTTCGCGAAAAAATCCGCCAGAAACGCCCGAATTTGAAGGAAAACCAAAAAGCAAAAAAAAGCCCGAGGAAAAACAAAAATTGGATGTTGCACCACGATAACGCTTCTGCTCACATAGCTGCTTGTACGCGATTTCTTGGCCAAAAACAACACACTACTGATACCACGGCCACCGTATTCCCCAGATCTGGCCCCCTGTGACATTTTCTTGTTCCCGAAGCTGAAGAGGCCCATGAAAGGACGACGCTACGCCACGATTGACGGCATCGAAGGAGGAGCTCAACAGGATACAAAATAATGATTTTTTGAAGTGCTTCGAAGATTGGAAAAAACGTTGGCAAAAGTGTATAATATCCCAGGGGGATTACTTTCAAGGGGAAAAAATAAATATTCACGAACAAATAAATAATTTTTGAAAACACAAAATTCGCGAAACTTTTTGAACAGACCGTATTATTAATGAAGGTAATCATATGAAGAAAGACTAGATTCCTGAATAAACGAAAGTAACCGCTCTAATGGATTGGCATGTTAAAGTGGCAGTGGGCGTACAGCGCGCTGGAGCCATAAAAATTCTGGAGTTGAGAGACTGAACCGATCATACGTTATCACAATAATGAATACAATGTACTATTCGATGAGTGACAGCCAAAGCCGAGGTCTCCTTGTGAGGGCCCTTGAGAGTAGTAACTCCATGGAGCGCTCACCGAAACGATCTAAGAGCTTGGAGGCCTTTCAATTCGGTAAAATTGTAGTATGCATTCCCGTGCCGAGGCTGCTTCAGGAGCCCTCGAGATTTGCTACCTTAAAAGAACATGCGGAATATGCAAATGCCACTTGGACAGCAGTGAGTCCGATTAAAAAAAGAATACGATATGAAATATATTTAATTTTGTATTATGTTACATGAAAAAATATGTTTTGTTGTTGTTGTATGTAGAATAAATAAATAATAAAAAACCTATAGACAGTCGTCGTGAAGGGAACATGGATGTCTTTCGATCGCCATGCTAAGCTAACTCAAGCATTGAATATTCGGAACTGATTAAATAAATCGATAAACAAGTTCCGGGACGAACCGACGGCGACCCGGTCGACTTACAACTAAGCCAAATCTTACCATGGGGTCAACGACCCGCACCTATACGTCTGCCAGTCCCGAGACGGGCCATAGACAAAAAAAAACGTGAGATATTTGTTTTTTATCAATAGCGTGACATCTTAACCGATATAAATTTAGTCTGTGGTAAAACCCTTTTTTATAGTTCCGTAACACTTATAGTAAATGCTTTATTATACGTTGGGGCAAAGGAAATTTCGTAAAAATAACTATAGGAGGGACCGGAAAGTAATGTCGCTTTGTTAAATTAACACGATCACATTTTTAATGAGTTTTTATTTCTAATAAACAATATATTCACCTTCGCTATCAACAACCTTTTGTAATCTAGTATACAAATTTTGTCATGTAAATATGAATCGGTTGTTATTTAAAATAAATAACTGGAAACGACATTACTTTCCGGTCCACCTAACATTAGAATTAAAAAATTCTTTGAACTACTTCGGTGTCCTTGGTTCTTCTGTGAATGTGAGTTATAAATGAGAATAAAGAGAACATAGCTCTCCCTATTACTCTATCGGATTTTGAACCTTTTAAGGACCATCGGAAGCAACGACGTCTTGAATTTGTTTTTCCTATATGTGCATAGGGCCCCTAAGATAAAGTTGGATGATCGTTATACATGCAACAATAAAACAATCACAAATTTTACACAATGCAATACGAAACAATGAAGAACAAAAGAAATTAATCTCTATACATGAGATGTTAACGCAAAGAAAAATATAAATTACTTTCACTAATTTTATATACACTGAACCGCAAGACAAAGGGTCGTTACCAAAACTTCAATATTTTCTAAAATATCTGGTTCAATGTCATGAAATAAAAACAGCATTAAAGAATATTCAAT
>DWIC01000496.1:0-11569 GCA_018248135.1 Battus belus
ATGCTATGCAAAACTTTGTACTCGTAATTAAAATCCATCTTAGATTGACATTAAAAGTTGTTTCTTATTATTTTGGTTATTTTCTGAGATCAAGAGGAAAAGGAATATGTACGGGTATTTTTGTTTAGAAACTTATTATTACATATAAGCATTCATTAACTTATTACATTTTTAGGATTCATTTTAATAATAGCTTCGAAAATATCACGCCCTAGCTAGAGGGCCGCCAACACCCAAGGAGAAGACAAAGAAACCTCCTAGAAGAAACCGGGACGACAAGCATCGGCGGAAATGACAACGCACCGAGCACCGAGCATCGAGCATCGAGCGACAAGCGATGCGCCGACGCGCCAGAAGGTGTATTTGCCATAGTATTAGAATAATAAGGACAGAAGGGTAATTTTTGTAAGCTCGCGGGTCTTCGACCAGCGAGGCCCGCGGTGGGTAAAGCTATTACAGCCTTACACGGCTATCAGCATCACATCATTCACGAATAAAGAAAAGAGAATACAAAAAGGGGATCAAAAAATTGCCCAGTCTTACTTCAACATAGAAATAAAGTAACATATTTAAATGTAATCGTGGGCTTAAAAAAACAAGTACAGTTAAAACATGTTTAAAGTAAGATGATATATTAAATCAAAATACACCTGCTTTGTTCAATAAAGCTGTAGGCTGAAACTACTTCAATATAACTGTATGGTAACACCTGCTGCGTTTGATTTGTGAATATAAAAGAGTTTCGTACATCTTCATTGTAATATTAACGATCATATATTAAATATAACAATGAAATATTATGTTAGAGCAATAAAAAAGATAACCAGAAATTTTTGGTAGCGACGCGTAATAATACGTCATTTATTATTGCATCTAAAGAGCAGTATGGTTCCGTACCAAAGGTAGTGAGTTATTTGGTGTTTAGACGTTTTGAGGTTTATCTTATCATAATATGACCACATTATATGTATAATTCACATAATATTTAGGCCATCTACGGAATCAAACAAAATCTCTATAAATATCTTCTAATTTTGTAATTTTCTCTAAACAGCGTTTAATGTGATTACTTCGTGTTTATGGTGTAGTATTCATTAATACTTTAAGTTGTCTATAAACTACTTTTAAGAAAGAGTTAATGCATTTATGTACAAAAAAATATGTAAATAAAAAACCTATTGCCAGCAATAGTAAATAGTCTTATTAACCGTTCCTTTCCATGTGTATCATAATCTTGTGAAATGGATACGAATGTAAATATTTAAAGTTTTACACTTCTCTAAGGGTTAGAACCGTAACGAAAAACGTCGAAGTAATATAATATCGAAAATGTATTTATTAGTATCCCCTCCGCAGTGACAATTTATAAAATTAGCATGGGGTTCGGGAAGCGACTGACAAGGGGAGACGCGCCAAGAGGAGCACTCGACCTGCGACGGACTGTGGGACACTTGCTTACCGCATGCAATTATTTCCCGAGTGCTTTTTGTTATATATCTCCTGTTCATCTTCAACGACCGCTGTGTATTTTCTTTTTAGGATATCGGAAAATTCATTGCGAAGCTTAGGCACGCTTTGCAGCCTACACGTGATATACCCATGGTTCATAATTAAAATTCGTCCAAATTACCCTACTATCATTATTTACAATGATATTCCATTTAATGTAGTAATAAAATTTTGACAGTCATGAACTTTATTTAAACAAACCTCTGATAAAATTAATTTTTTACCGCTTTTTAACAAGATGAACAGAGATACTTGTGAAGATTGACAGAAGACGTCATTTCCAGTTGTGAACGGCCTACGTTTAAAATGTCGATGATGACTATAAAAGGATTAATAAGCGTTAACAGAGAAACAAAAAATTAATACCAAGGTAAATAAAATACAGAAGTTTCGTAAATAGAAACAAACAACTGCTTTAAACACTGCTACAAAATAAGTTTTCTGCGAAATAGGAAGCCTCCACAAAAGGATTCAATACGCAGTAATAAAGTTTGGGGCTTCCACCTGCGCATAAAATATCAATGCGTGTATAGCACATCACATAAAAGGAAAACAAACAGAAACAACCTCAGCGAATGCGAGTAACATAAAAAAACGGTTTCGAAGCTCCTAAATAAAATACAGGCTGTATACCACACCTGGTATGATACGAAAAACTTCCGCTGTAAAAACGTCGTGTGTTGAGTACTGTTATATTGTTTTTTTTTAGTTTTTTGTTAGTGACATGGTATTTATTATTATTAAATTAAATTGGGATATTATTATGACCATATAAATAATATTTTGTCAATAGAGGAACGACACATGCTAGAAACACTTGCGTCTTCATTGTTTGTATTGATTGTAATTTATTCAAACTGGAAACTTTATATGAAGAAGTTGAATCATACGTATTGACCTATAAATATCTAATAGATAAAAATGTAAAACAGATATCTTTTTTCAGAAAAATTTAATACTAACAAACCTATAATTTGGTTAGTATTAAATTTTTCACTACTCCGGCGCTAACTTAAACGTGTTCATTACCCTTTAAGTTAGAACAATAAGTAAAGGTGAATGACTTTATTTGAGTCACAGGACGTTCACTGCTGGACTTAAGTCTCCCACATAGACGCATGGTCTTCTAACAATCTTAACAAGGTTGTCTGCCCACTTTGTGATATACTGAAGTGAGTTTTTTTTCACTGTTGCCATATAAGGCAATACTACAAATGTGATTATAGCTATTCTACGCTTTTTGTAAAATAAAAGTGTACATTTTTAAACCACCGTGATAAACTGGATGGTGCAAAATTCAACACAGAGTACAAATATAACACAGAGGTCGGAAATGCGGGCTTAGTTTAATCTGTGGTGTTGACGTTCAAAGTGCAGCTTTAGTTATTTGAGAAGTTAACGTTGGCGAAACTTTGAATTACGTAATCATTAGATTAAACTGCTTTTAATTTAACTGACATTGTTTTAATACTTTTTAAGGATCGTATTTTGTTCAACGCCTTATCTAATTAAATATTATATACAAATACTTAAGTATGAAGAGACGAGCAGTATTGTTTCTTATTAAGAATGATACAATGTGGTCAGATAATGACAAACATAGAGACGTGACCTGGCACTCTCAATCATCCTCGAATCAGAATTTGTCCGAGATTCAGATAACAGCACATAATGGGTCCCTCACTCAAGGGCTTCTGCGCCCAGCCAGTCGGAGTCTATGAAGCATGTGACCAAGTGGCCCAAGTTCAGCGGCCTCCAAATCCTGTACAATAAATATTGTAACGACCCGCATCTAAATTCCGGAGATAAGTTTTTGTTATAAAAAGTCAAGGCCATTCGCGCCCACAGCGCTTTTTCTTTTCAAACTCGGTAATGAGTTAAATGTCAACAGGAAAAAAGCATTTTTATAGACAATAATTTGGAACGAAACAATCTTTTCTTTTTCGTAGAGTACAACACCACATGCTATCACCTAGCTTACAGATTTTAGAAACAAGATTTTAGTATCCAATTTATTTACTGGAATTCCTATAAAGGATATGTAGTCATATTTACGCTCTATTGTTTTGGCAGCCTTTTGGAAACTTCATCATTTCAGCCAAAGGACGTGCACTGATGGACACAGGCCACCATAGATTTCCAATAGAACCTATAGAAATTTGCCTTCATCCAGCGTCTTCTGACGACCTGAAAAATATCGTCTGTCCATTTTCAAACTTACTTCCTACAAAATACTTAAGTACCAACGTATTGATACAATAAAACTGTTATACTACATAAATTTGTATATTTCATAATAATTGGTAAACTGTACACTATGAATTTTGAAATCTGATTAATCCAAGCCGAGATTCCGACTTGTTCAGTAAAGTCATCAAATAAGCAGATGTTACTTGAGCTCAGGCCGGCACCGAGCCAAAATACCAAAGCAAATGCAGCTGATTGTAGCTACGCTGCATAATTGTGCCTTGCGATTGTCCCATTTGAGATGTTATAATGCCTCGGTACGTCTGGGATATATAACGTGTTATCTTAACGTATATTTAATGACCCGTTCTAAGCATATCTTGCCTCAAATCATCTAGCAGCGTGTTCCTGTCATTAAACAGTAGTGCTCGAGTATTATAATATTCAAGTTTGAAAGGTGAAGTAGCTAGTGAAGTTAGTGATGTATTTAATTACGTTAACATGTTACTATCGCAAACGCAATGTCTTGCATAATTTATTACTGGCACTTTAAAATCTTAATACATTATCGTATATAGTAATTATCTCCGTATTTCATGGTATTTAAAAATCTTAATGCGGATAGATTTGATCAAGCATCATTTTTACAACATGCTATCCAAATTAATATTAGAGAAAAGCAATTAATAAAGGATTAATTGTTAAAACTTTTTTTTATTATCTGCTTCAATATTTATTAAAAAAAATATACGCTATAATAAAAATAATAACAAAATATAATTACACTGAAGTTTTGTTAATGTATTGGGAAAAAAGTAAAACGTAAATTACCATATACAAAACAAATGCGATAAAAAATTTTGACATAGCCGTAAGACCACCAGTCGTTTCTAATATATAAAATATACGATGTTACTGAAACTTATAAAAATTACTTTTATTTAATTTTTACTCTGCGAAGATTGAGTTTAGAAGATATTTTCTCAATTATTGCAATAACATAAAAAACAAGATACATTCATAAAAATGTGAGTTTGCTACGAACTCTATTTAAGTCTCAGACTTGAGGCAATACCGTCACGAGACCTTTAGACGAAGCTTCAGTACATCTGAAGTAAGAGCTTTTCGCAGTTTCTTATTTACCGGTCACCATTCACATCGGTCGCTTTGAGAAAAACCTTGCACCTGAACAGAGACAGCGGTTACAAAGAATGTATGCAAAGCTCTAGAGAATTTTAACGATCATTTTACTTACTATATTTACTAGAAAAAGTTTTAGGATTTCTTTCATCTTTAATTTATAAACGTAGTTAAGTAAGTGCACGGAATCGAATAAATGTAATGATATGTGTAATTATTTGTTTTTAAGAGGGCTGTAAGTGATGTACTCACAAAGCTAACAAGGCATATATGACGTAGGGATATGAAAGTTTTTGTAAAATGACTTTTTTCTTGTACTATATAATTATGTACTGATCGTTTCTGGAACCTTACATCGACCACGCATCTAACGCAAGCTTTTAATGAACATCACAACTATGGTTAACAATAACATTTACATAATGAATAATTTTCTGAATTAATGTTTGCCTAAGAGCGCAATATTACCGAAAAAACTGTCTCGATGCATGCCCGGGCCCCTCCCGATGAAACCCTAGAGACGATTGTTCACAGGTATGACTACCCTCTTTTATACATTGTGTTGGGAGGTGTATGTCTACACGACTAGTACAGAAGTAAATTTATTTATTAAGTTGTTTTATTAAATTATTATTTTTAACTGTATGTATTAATTAAAAATATAAATTGTTTAACTAATTTACTAATACAGTATCGACTCACTTATTATCATATTATTATTATTATATCGTCACCGTGCATAATAAAATGGCAGACCGTACGACCGTACCAGTATTAACAATTACGAGATTTCTTTACTGAAAACTAAAAGAAATAAATGACTTTCGGTTAAAGAAAAAGCAAAAGAGATTTATCTTGGTGACATTTTAAAAATGTGAGAAATGCTGCGTCGCCAGTTCGTCGTATCTGGCAGATTAGAGCTAACGAAAAAAGATTGGATAGAATTGATAAATGAGGAACCGGGTATAGTAAATTTATATACATTTAAAAGAATTGCCCAACGTATCGCACAACTAAAGATAACTAAAGAGGCTATTAAAAACGAGAACATTTCTTATAGATAGATAAATTACGAAAATAATATCAAGGAAAAAAATCAATTTTCGCTTACAAATTATAGGGTATATTAAAACGTCAAAAAATAACATATATAATAATATAAATAAATAAAGGAAACCAAATAAAGCATGGTAGAAGATGTACGTAATAGAAGACCTGTTTTGTAATATAATAAGTGGTTTATTATTAAGACCTAAGTCTTTAAAAAATAATCACTCTGAATTACTATTTACAATAGCTTTTGGCGAGATTCCGATTTGGCGGATAGAAACGGATTAGACCTAAGTTGCCATAGAATTTTAAATAAATAATAAAAAATATTTGTCATACTAAAGCACGATAGCAAGTGTCTAATAAGCAAAATTGTATGTCAGCGACAAGTTTTAAAGAGGCTTTTCATATTCATTAGGACGTGTTACATTTGCATTAAAAAGCGCTCGAACTCCTTGCGGTTCAGTTGGCCTAAATAAATGGCCTACTTCTTAAATGTAACTACTATCAATTAAAACAAACTTTATAATAAGATTTTGCTACTTACTAATTATAAATATTAAAATCCAATCCTGAACAGGTGATGGTAGAATACAAAAAAATCGAAACCACGGCTAGTACTGTTATAAAGTAGTGTAACTAAAAACGCTATAGACAAATTTATCTAAATGAAGAATGAATAACATTTAAAATTATTAGTCTACTAAGAAACTTTAAAGCATTTTAAATAAATTTGCAATATTAAATAAATTGACAAGATCGTCGGAAGACACTGGACGCAAGAGGACTTGCAAGAGGTCCTATGATATTTTATGGAGGAAGCGGATGTCCCACAGATGAAAAATCATGATTAACTGTGTTCATTAATGATTAAGGCGCTTAATGCTTTAGGTACTAAAAAGAATTTAGTTATTGAATTGCAAATCGCTTTAAAATCACAATCAGAAATGTAAAAACGAAAAAGATTTATGTGCAATTCAAAGTGAACAAATGCACCGTGGTTGCAATTGAAACGGATTGTTTTCGAAGTCAACCATGACTGCATTATGTGCCGTTTGCCGCCATCCGTGCCAATCGTGAACTTGACTCTCAAATCGGCTTTTATACTGATTTACATATATTGGAGGGACTTTATACACTTATGTAAATGCAGTATTAACAAAGTTTTAGTTTAGTATTCCACCATAACAGTGTAACACCAAATATTTTAACAAAATTTCAAAATGCACTTATTCATTTCATTTTGTTTCATTATTAATATTTAGTATTATAATTTCGTTGTTTTAAAAATAAACAATTATAATTGATTGTTTATTTAACGACATCATATCGAAAATCCCATGAAGGTTTTATTTTTTATTTAATTATTTCACAAGTCTCTCAATAAAAGTTTGAACAATAAAATACGATAACATGTATACAAATGTAGGTCACCGGCACAGGTCACATTGTTAATGTCTTTAAAAAAAAACATGAAATTACAACGTAATCGACAATAAATTACTCATTTGTAATACTTTCATTTCCAAGCATTTTAATTTATATAAATGTATACAGTGTCGAAAAATGTATGTAAATAATTAATCTTTTTATATCTTTACATTGAAAATACTTAGATAAATACGTATGGGGCGCGATTATGCTCCAGTGGCAGAAACACCTTATCACGCATAGGGTTACTACGGTGTATTCTGCTCACCTATCGCAGTCTTCACCCCGTGCCTCTTTAGCCGTATCAAGGAAGGCAACAAATATCTCTATTTGCGTAATTTTTTAGTTAAACTCTAGGACATTATACGTTGGTTTCTAAATAATTAGATTTCACCACGCAGAGATGTCGCGGTTATACAAACAACACGATTTTCAACACTGACGCACTTCCGCTGCGGTGAATGCGGGTAACAATTTATGAACGCGGGTCATTCTGAACACGAAAAAACGACACGTTTGTATTATATATTTATAATGCTACACGTTAGTGCTTTATTATTTTGCAACTAACTAATTTACGTCATAAAGGTAGTAACCACAGAAAAATAAGTTAAGAGCATCTTTCTCGTTTGACCACTTGATAAGTTAGAATCGATCGGTCCGGATATAAAAAGATCTTATATATGTAGTTATATAAATTCATGGGTACAGAACTATACCATCTTCGAAAAAAAAAACTATTTAATAAAGCCTGAAAACGGTAAAAATTATAAGCGACTAAATATGGGAGCGATTAGAGCGATAGTGCGATTTTAAAGTGAATTCTTAGAATTAGCATAAAACTATATCAGAATAAATTATATATTGAACAATTTTGACATGCACAACGATTCACTATACACAGCTAACATCACGCTATGATTACGTTAGTTGTGATATAGTTACAAATAGATTAATTCACATACGTATACGTACATATATAGACACTAGTGTAAAAGCTTTAAACAGGTGAATGTTTTGCTTCATTTGTCAGCAGAAGTTTTAAAGCATTTACACCTTTCAATCAACCTGTAGCTAATGATTTTGAAACTTATAAATCAGGTCAATAACTTCTGGCGGTACAGTCTGTAGGGACTGTAATTAATTTTAATGTGATAATTTTTTGAAAACGCTTTATTTACTGCATTTTACGACAATAATTATTCAACTCATTTTGGATAGTGTGAACCAAATATTAATTTGATCGATGAGAACCTTCTAAAATATACGTAATTTAGTTTCATTAAAAGAATGCTAATTTTCAAACATACGGGTATTGCCTACCAGCAGGTAATAATAGAAAATTTTCATATTCATTAGATCGAATAACATTTGCATATTGGGCGGGCTAATCGAGTCGTGAGATCGAATTTCAGGCATTGAAACGAACCTTAAGCATTTACAAACCTATTTACCATATCACCGGTTCAATTTGGAATAAATACAAGAGATTTTAGAATTAAGGTTGTTATTAGATGAACCGGAAAATAATATTATTACTGCGCATTTATTTCACAGATAAACCGATTGATATTTTCGCTCAGATGACAAAAGGATGTTGATAACGAAGGTGAATATACTGTTGATTAGAAATATGTAGTAGTGTTAATTTAACTTAAGAATGCGACATTACTTTCCAGTCACGCCAGATATATTTTTGTTGAAGCTTTATACATTTTAGTTTTGTTTACATTACAGTTTAGACGGCTTTGCTCGCACTTCCCTTCTTTAAAGAAACCTTACGAAAATGTAGTAAAATAAACATTACCTGTAATAAAAACATCGTCATCGGTGACCTACGAGTTTCATTAAACCCGAGGCCATCGGTGACCTAATGTTTAATGTACTAAAACTGTAATGCCCTGTGATGAAACTACGTAGTAATAAGATTCTAATAGCCCGTGTTTACGAACTTACAGTAAGATTAAAAAACTTAATCGATTTACTACCCCACCGTGACATTCTTGCTCCAACATGATGTGTGTTCGTGATTTTGACGTGCTGAGAATAAAATCACGCTATAACTACAAAATACAAGGCATTGTAAAAGAAAACTTCTTGTTTATGGATCTATCAGAAGTAAACATAATTTATATTGTGTTAATGTTTACACTTAGACTTCTGCAAAATAAACCGATGAGTTTTAAAATAGATAAAGTGAAAGAGAGCACTTGTAACGTAATTGCATGCAAATCTCCAGTCCGTTGCGGGTCGAGGGTCTCTCGTCTGGCTGCACGGCCGCCATTCATTGTCACTAAATGGATTATGCATAAGCCACCAACTAAATACCAATTGAGACATCTTTAATATCCAATATCTTCCAGAGTTGGAATAACATTTTAATAACACTCATTATTATTATTTTTTCGCACAAATCAAAGTCAACAAATTCGTTTTACAAATTATAATCAAACAATTTATTTGGCTTTTTATTTTATTTGCAACAGTAAGTGATGAGAAATATGAAACGATAGCGGACGTGCATAACAATCACGTGTACGTTTGTCTATTCTTTTATAAAAAAAATTGCATTTGTATTTCAGTAAAGTGGCGGGCCTTTTTTATTAATCGAGTCATAGATTTTGAATTTAAGAACGAAGTATTTTACTACTATTGTGAAGTTTAGTTTGTGTATGGCACCGTATGTCACATGTTGTATATTGTACGTACGTAACTGTACGTACAACTTACATAACTGTTGCAATATAGATATACATACATAAATTGTTTCTCATTTTCCTGGAGTACTGTACATAGATAATTGGAACAGTTATAAAAGACAATAAGATCTAACTAAAAGAAATAAGCATTGTGAAATAACACAAACTGCCACAAAACTGCAAATAGTTATGATGAAATATGTAATAAATTACGAACATAATGAATATATAATACAAAAACCTTATTATATTATTTACGATACGAATAAAAAGTCTAGAATTTTTAAAGATTTTGAAAGATAAACTGGTTAGAAGCCGGCGAGGGAGTTTAAAAGCTGCAGCTTTTGGCTCGACAGAGTGTCAGCCGTCGACGCTTTTCACAGAACCTTTTCCCATTTTGTACTCAAATAACATTATCGTTAAACCTACAAACGATTTACATAAACTTGTCCTAGTAAGAACTGAAAGAAAAATTAAATTCAAAAAGGTTTTTTAATGCATATTAGATTTAAAAAAAATCAAATCAATATCAAATTATAAGTAATAATATATTTTTAAGAATTATGTTGAACTCCGTGAACAAGCCAAGTGAAATGTTCTTATCTCGAGATTACTAAAGTAAATTATTATCTGAATTTTTTGATAATAAAATAAATCTTTTTCCTCCTATAAAGGGATCTTTTATTATTTAACAAGAATTACATTTATATTGTGTATAACAAGACCGAAGCATAATTCAATTAAACACGCTATGAAATTACAAATTTAGTCACATTACGTTATATAATTATTTACGCGTGTATTGTATGTAGTCATTGTTTACGAGTAGTATTTATTTTATTAATTTTCATGGTCTTATTATGCCTGTTAAAACCAATGCCTTCAAGCGCGAAATTCAGCAATTACCAAAATGGTTAGCATAATTTGAAAGACTTATTAGAAGGTTATTACAACGGATTGATTGTTCAGAAAAGTTATCACCCTGCAACGCCTATAGCCAATCTCTCTCGTTCTCCTATTAATTGCGTTACGAACTTTAGGGATCTCATTTGCATAATTGGTAGTTAATATTAATGTTACCTTCAGCCTACGGTACTTTTTAACGAACTGAATGTAATGACACTGTTGATGAAAACCTTAAATGTCGAATTGTTTTGACATGAGCTAATTATTGTCATGGAATTTGTAGTTCTGTGGCATTCTCCATCTTTCGTAGATTAATAATTATAAAGTTCTTAGACAGCCTATTCGAATTAAGAATATTTTTATTTCGTTTTTAAAAGGAAACACCCACTGTAAAGATGGTATCATTGTTTCAGGATCATTAAAAAGATCAAAATTTATCTAAAGCTAATTCATCTGCATCTAAAGTTCCACCGTCGAATTGAAATATTATTTTGCAGCAACTTCCAGTTGTAAACTGTAACACGAAATCTAGCTTCACTAAGAGCTATCCGAAAGGGTATCGTAATTTTTTATTGGCGTTGTGAATTGCAAAGAATATAGTAAAAATATTTTACAAAAATTTTCAATTATTAATATATATATATATA
>DWIC01000497.1:0-11562 GCA_018248135.1 Battus belus
AAAGATATATACCAAATAACCCATAAAATCATGGATCTTGGTGACAAATTAAACCAAGTTTTGTTTGTGGAATTCATCTTAAAGCCAAGTTTTGGAGGTATTATACTCAAAACTGAAATCAATATTCAACCAATAAAAACCGTCGGCAAAATCACAAGGTACAATATAGTAATGGAGTCTCTATTACTTGATGTAAATATATAATCCATACTTCTATGAGATTCTCATGTATAAGATGTTTGATCCACCGCTGACAAGAAGTTAATGTAGCTCCTGCATGTTTATGTGGTTTTGTGCACCCAGTACATTTAAAGAATATAAACCTTTGCGACCTGAGGATTGCCGACATTTTAAGCTTATTAAATACATAATGGTCCAAGTTGAAGCTCCCATGGAAGCTATTAAACATTACTATATAGAAATCTAGACTATTGTTTCAATGGTTTGAATGCCATCTTAAAAAGACCATTTGTCAACAGAAGACATTCGTTTCACAATAACAATATTACTAATTTAATAAAAATAGTTTTATTTGAAACATGTTATAATAAATATGAAATATTTGTATCAATACATGCCGAGGAAAGTAACAAAGTAACAGAAATTTTGAGGTAGACTTTATATGCCCTTAGTTAACTAAGGCAAAATAATAATCTAGGTAAAAGGTCTATTAATATTTCTAGTTTGTCGTGATAAACTCATTTAAGCACAAACTTTTCAAATAATTGGTGTATATTGAACTAGGGGTTCTTGACGGTTTTTGTCAGTTACTAACCGACGTTCCAGCTTTCTTGAAAGCGCCTGTCCTCGAATCTCTTTTATAATTAGCCACGATTATTCACGAAATCCCTTTGCAGAGTTCACCATAGCTTGGGCTGTACCGAATGACATTCAAAGTTTAGCATTACAATTAATATGCTACCCATATGACTTTTGTTACAGTATTATTAAAGTGCACACGATAAAACATACAAACCGCTTATTTTAACACTTTATTTGCTTCTGTAATTATAGCATTAACTTGATTGGAAGACGTTTCACAAACATTTTGTAAATGTTTAATAATATCTGATCTCTTGATTGGTATTTTACTTCCTTCGCGATAGAAAATGTATCTAACACATTCTTTTATAGCGTTTTCTGACACTGAAGTATCTTCTAGAACAGTTCTATTTTGGCGCCTTTGCGACATGTTGAAAGGCAAACTATTCATTAACTGTTAAAGACATCTGTTAGTCACAGACAACAATCAAGTACCTTTTAAAATATTTTCTAATCTAAATTTATTGAAAATATAAGTGTAATTTTTAATATTTTAAGTATTACATGTTATTATTTCAATTTCGTAATACCCTTATCAATACAATTTTTATACAAATTTTGGATTTAGTGAATAACAAAAACTACTATTAGCTAATTAATAATAATTAAACAGCGTTTTATTTCATTTCTTACACATATTTGTTGGTATATCTTAAGCAGTGACAAAAAAAGATAATAGTTGTTAGAAACTTTAGTCAAAGATTTCTGCCATATAATTGGTTAACAGATAGAATCATTTTTCGATTTTTTTTAAATGCTGAATTAATTCTTTAATATTAATACAAGTAAAAATTACAATATTTGATTTAGTAAGATTAACGATCAAAGCAAAATCAAACCAAATTTAATGTAACTAAATAATTTTAATAAAACATCTATTCTGTCGTCTCTCGCATGAATATTAAATTAGTGATGTCTCTCGACTAAATATATTATGCTTATACAAAAAATATATTAGCTATCATAATGAAAATAATACATATCTTTTTGTAAGATTATATACTTTTCGTAACGACTAACTAAATTATTTATCATCATTTACTATACATAATATGCGCGTTCCACTGTAATTAACAAAATTAATTAAGTCTTGTATATAATTGATAGAGACCACAATACGAAACTGGGAATGAGCTAAAAAAATGAATTAATTATTTTCTTATTTTACTATTCTATTTATATTATAAATAAATTGTTAATATAAAAAAATGAAATATAAATAATATGAGATATATAAACAAAATCATTAATTTGGTAAAATGTGTCAGAGTTTAGATTTAAATTTATTTTAGTTTTATTGCTGTAAAACCTTATATCTTACCATACCATAAAGAAAACATTGCTACCAGACTTGATGCTTCTGACTACTAACGGGGACTTTTTCCTAACGTATAGTTTATGGAATCAGTTTAACCGATTTATGTGTAATGTTATAGTGTGCTGTGTATTTTTGTCTCAGTTAACGTTCCACTTTGGTTGCAAATACTATTTTCCACGTAAGTACCATTAATTGTTGTTAAGTATTCAATTACAAATATAGTTAATAATGAAATACATTACTGATTTTTTGTTTTATTGGTTATCTATAGGGGAGATCTATCTCCAACATCGTAAGGCTGAAATGACCATGACGATGATGTGCCAGATAAAAATATGTTGCAAATTGTTTTAATATGTTTGTGGCGATTAATCCACTCACAAAATGTAACACGCGCAGCACGTAAGACGTAAAATGTAAAATATAAATAATGTGTGATGCCGTTTTATTTAACATCCAACGGAGCTTCGGCATTAACACAAAATGGTGACCCCGACGTGATCAACGGCACATCCCGATTTGGGTATTAAATAAAACGGCACCGACACATGTTATATGCTTTGATTATTTGCTTATCTATATAGATATAGGATAAAAATTAGTACGCAGTCCTCAACTTTTATAACAATAGAATGCAAAAATGTTAATATTAGTTGAAACAAAAGACATCTAATATTCCACCAAATTTGTGACAAAATACTTAGTTCCTAATATTTAACGTCTCTTATGTGCTCTATCTATGCATCTAGTGTGTCTATGAAGGTTGAACATATTTTTTAAGTTAATTTTCAATATAAATAAATTATAGCTAATACATATAATATTATTTATATGTATTATTGATAAATACAAAGGTGGGCGTGAAAGCTTTAAAAGGGTGTTTGTATAACTTACTCGTCAGCAAAAGCTTTTATAGGTTTATGTGGTAGTAAATCTACAATTTAAATTAATCAAGAAAATCTTTTAGGTCAGTTATTTTTGAGTATAATGATAAACCTTTATTCAAAAACACACTTTAACTACACAGGGATGAAACATTTTTGACTATTATAAAACATTTCTGAATTATATGATAAACAGTTCAGAAATCTTAAAATTACTACTAGTATCGTAAATTATGTATGATTGTACCAAGTAGTTATACTTTTTTTTCTCATTACAGGTTTTGGGAGCAAGATGTTCCATTTACCATCATATTTTAATCAATATTTACGGGAGGTTCAACTTGTAGATGAAATATATGATGCAATGGCTGTCGATGATTACTCCAAAGTTGTTATGGCAGCTTTTAATGTTCTTAAAAAAACTGATAATTTTCCAATAATATCAAAAGTTAATAAAAGTGAAGAGAAATCTAACAGATACCGCAGTGAAGGTAATAAAGAATTTAAAGCAGGCAATATTCATAAGGCAGTAGAATATTATAATAAAGCACTCATGTATGCGCCAAAACATTCCAGATCTGAGATACTTGTCTACAGTAATAGATCTGCTATCTTAATTAAAGTGAATTTATTCAGAGCTTGTGTAGTGGATATACAGACTTGCTTTCAACTTGGTTGCCCTCAGGACATTGTTGAAAAATTAGACAAAAGACTTGAACATGCTTTAGATAAAAGTGAAATTGAGAAATTTGCTGAAGCAAAGTTTGGAGGTTACTGTCGCAGCTTTTATAAGCTGAATGGGAGGAAGAATTTCAAGATACCTTGTGCTAGTACTGATACAGAAGTTTTTTCAAAGGATAATGTTAAAAAAATTGTTGCAGCAAAAGATATAAAAGTTGGAACTGTATTAGCAATAGAATCTCCATTTGTGAGCAGCAATCACAATGAAAATTCTTTATTCTCCTGTCATTATTGCCATAAAATGTCATTTAACTTAATACCATGTTATGGCTGTTGTTTTGTTCTATTTTGTAGTGGAAATTGCAGAGAGCTTTGTCTTAAAGAGTATCATGACATTGAGTGTCAGATTATTGAATTAATTGAAGAAGTTTGTTTAAGTCCAATGGCAAAATTAATGGTGAAGGGTGCAATAAAATTTGTTAAAATGTCATCATCTTGGAAAGAAGTCATTTCAGATTCTCAGTACACCGGTAGCAGTAGAATATCTATTAGTTCAGTGCAAGAAATATTTGATGTTGGTAACAAGTTTTCTGTACTTAGTTACCCTGATGATAAGATATTTATACATGGAACTATGTACTTGGCCAGTTTTGTCTGTGCAACAATAATTTACTATCTGGAAAAACTGCCTCGATTTTTACCAAGTTTACTACGTGAAAAACAACTTGCTAAACAAGCCCTAGGGAGGATAATGATGTTTTTTGCCTTATATGCTGAACCAACAGCTATAACTGTAATAAACAAGAAGTTTAACATAGCTTACCATCATGAATATAAAAATTATGGCTGGTATCCATTTATAAGTAAATTAAAAAAATCTTGTGTACCTAATGTTGTGGTATCAAATGTAAACAACAAAGCAGTATTGATAGCATTGCAGCCAATAAAAAAAGGCTCAGAGCTGACCTTTTCTAATGTGTAAGTATGTTCATGTTAATTTCAAAAAACGTAAAAATTATTTTTATATAGTTATCTGTAATAAATATCGTTCATTGCCTTTAGGTGGCATAGAAACAATTATACTTATTTTACCTTGTATTAAAATGTTGCTACATTGAGTTTTGGATTTCCAATTGGGATAAATATTAATAACTACTTCTGTTTTCAGGGATTATGTCCAAATCACATCACCACATGGAAATAACTGCCGATCATTTAAATTATATGGAAAAGTGTGTAATTGTTTCGTTTGTAATGGTGATTGGAAACAACTGGGTGATAAAGTTTTGTTAACAGAGAAACAACGAGACATATATAAGAGAAAGTTTTTAAGTCTAAATCCTGACCCAAATGTAATATCATTAGAGGACACTTTGCCAGATTTGTTTGAAGTAATGACCAGTTTAAACAGTGTAACTTTTTCAAATGAGTATCAGAAAGTTCGCAAGATGTTTTTCAAATGTTTATTGACTTGTGAAGATTTTCTAAGAGGCAATGTTATTTTAGATAGCTTTTAAGATTTACTGTATAACCTATCATTTAGAAGGTCCTTCAATAATCTTATATCTTTGTAATAATAAATGTAATTTTTGTATTAATTAAATACACCTCACACTTAATTATTTTTATTAACACAAGCCTTATTGCCCATTCTGAAAACAGCTCCTGATTTCACTCTTATGACAAATATAGATTAGAAACAGCACAGAATCCTGGAGGATACAGTGTTAATTTTTTCAGGGATGGACTTGTACCTTTTTGGTAAAAATTAAATATGTGTAGCTACAATAGCACATATTGTGCCATAGAAAATAAATAGACTAAAATTCCATACAGCTCAGTGATTCTATCTGTTGATGTTAATGTTGCAAGCCCAGAGGCTTTTGTAGCTTCATCGGAATTAAGGTCCATTAATTTAACATTATGAAACTAACCAGATATCTCGTTTGCAAGAAAATAGACTATGCACCCTGGGAATATAGTGTAAGTGAACAATGAGAGGTGAAAGCCATGACTATATGGTGATCAAAGGTGGAAAATGGGGCCTAATACTGATCGCCCTTGCTCTATATGGAGGCGAAGTATTCACACAACTAGGGTGAACAAGTTCCATCTAGTTATGCAAATACTACCTAGTTAACAAAATAATCAGGAATAAAGTTATAGTAAATTTGTATACCTACATGGTAGAAATAAGAGGGAAAACGACAAAATCTCATAGCTTTCTGAAAAAATTAGGCCTATCGAGAACAACCTTAGCACATTTCAGGAAGAAACTAAGTATATTGGTTCATTACAAGTTTAGATATGAAATCTGGTCTGCAAAAGTCAATATTAATACATGGCACACAGGCTTTATCATATAATATTAAATGATTTGTTTGTATTTCTATTTAAAACTTTTTAATAGTGACAAAATCGTAAATAATAGGCATTTGCTAACAAGGCGACCACGAAATATAATCTTTGGGTGCAAGGTATCATAAATTTTCCATGTACAGACATTTGTAAGCCCACTTACAAGACCCAAAGTATTTGAGACATTTTAATAATCTATCAATTATTTCTACAATTTTTTCATTTCTCCTTTGTATTGTATGTAAAACAGAAGACATGTTTTATATATCGATTTGCTCGCGTGTATTTGCCGCCTGTTCCTAGCAACGACATGACTTAAAACTCTATTCTCATGTTGATGTTATTGCTGCCAGCCTATGCGGCGGCTCTTACAGCTTCATCGGATAATGAGCTCACGGAACCGATGGTCCATTAGCTAAATTTCATTTCCTTACACTTAGTACATTAGTAATCTGATGCAGTCGCACTTCGGTGCTTCGCATCGAGTAAGATAAGGCGCGCGGCGCCTATCCGCTTCGTGTGTGTGGGTAATGTGTTGTGCATGGACAGTGTAGATTTTTGGATGGCAGCGAACAAAAAAGACCAATGAGCATGTTATTACCCACCACGTGTAAGAAAAATAACAACCATCGACGATATGCTTATACACAAACCAATATAGTTGCAAGAGACAACTTTATCTCGGAAATAAAAAAAATGGACTATGGTCGGATCGTAAACTTAAATGAATTGAGATTGAAAATTTTATAATGGAGTAGCCACGAGTTAAAGCTTCGTACACGTTCGTTAAAGCACGCACGTACCGTCCGCGTCATTGTCCGCGACCTGCAGTGCCAGTGACTGTTTTGTTCCGGTCGACTACCTGCTCGAGCCCGCCGCTGTTGTTCTGTTATAAACTACTTGACCGTTATTACTATTATTAGATACGCACACATTGTAAACAGCCGTGTAACTGTGAGTCCTTGTATTTTAAAGTGGCATGACCAATATGTTTACTATTTTCGAATAAGGCACTTAAATGAGAATTGCAAGGACAACTTGTTCCCACTGTGAAGTGATCTACGTATTTCTTTGGTTCCTGTGAGTGTACTTTTAATTAACATATTCAGTGAAGTGCAAGTCAACATCCGGTGACATAGAGACATTATCGTATATATAATTACTATTCTAAGAAGTGTTGTAATAGTTTCTACATATTAAATTAAAATCATGAACAAACAAGACAAGGCCGGTTTCATAGACTTAAGCATTCTTCTTAAATTCATAAAACCTTATGATGGGGACAAACAAACTCTAAACGCTTTCTTAACAAATTGTGACAACGCCTACGAATTAGCCAATAGTGATCAACAAATAATACTGTTTAAATACATTCTAAGTCAATTACATGGCAAAGCCGAAACAGCTTGCTCTATAAAGGCGTTTACACAATGGAAACAGTTGAAAGAATTTCTGAAAACACAATTCTCAGAATCCAAACATTACTTCCAAATACTGACAGACCTTCAAGAATATCGACAGCTTCCTAACGAAAATGTCAATCAATTCGGGCTTCGCATTGAGAAATGCCTCTCGCAACTTCTCACAGACATCGTCCTTAGTAAAAGTTAAGAAATTCCCGGCAGAACAGCTGCAATGGAAGAACTTGCTCTACACCAATTCCAAATTGGCCTCAACCCGAAAATATCAAACATCGTTAGATGCAAATCCCCAAGAACCCTCAACGAAGCCATAAGCATGGCTTCCGCAGAAGAAAAGATCCAAAAGTTCCTTTCCAGACAACAGAACCATTCACCCCCACAACCCGCATTTCGTTCATATATCCAGTTGAGAGCCCCAGTAAACAACATAAACTCAAGCAGTCCGCCGACATGCAAGTATTGCAAGCATGAAGGCCATAGTATCGAAATCTGTCGCAAAAGACAATACAATAACAGTAGAAACAACACCCAGTCCCAAAACATAACACAACCTTCTACATCCCGAACTCAAGGACGTCCAAACACTACTCAATACACGAACAACACCCCTAATCCTAATTTTAGAAGCGCAACGAGGCGCGTACATTTTTTTAAACAAAGTTAAGACGAAACTTTAAACTAATTCCTGTCTCGATCCAGTGTCGCGCGAGACAAGATTTTAAAGACGACACTATAGGAAATTCTAAGTCCTCTGCATCCGACAACACTATAAAAAATTCTAAGTACTCTACACCCGACAACATCAATAATAATTTCAAATCTTCTGAATCCAATTCTAAATCCTCTGAATCGAATAATAATTTTAAATCCTCTGAATCAAATGATAAATTACAAGTCTACGAAATTACATCAAATACCAAAAGCCGCTATTTACCCCCATATTGCCGTGACAACTTCCATATCCCAATTTCCCTTATCTCTGCTTATTGGTACAGGGTCATGTATTAGTCTTATAAAGAAATCCTCGATGCAATTAGTCCCAGAGCTTGTCCCAGAGCCTATAGAATTGAAAGGAATCGACAACAATGACGACTCAACTCCTACCCTAGGCCATTTCAATCGCACTCTTCTTCCAGAACTAGAACATAAATTCCACGTAGTGGAGGACATTAACCTCAACTACGATGGGATAATCGGTAGTGATCTATTTGATGCAACAAATAGCATAATAGATTACATTACAAACACCCTTACTATAAATAACTATACACTACAACTACAGTTCTGTGAACCAATCTATCAAATTCCTTCACGGACAGAGACAGTCATCGAATGTACTGTGTCCAATCCAAATTTAGGAGAAGGCCTTGTCCTTGAACAACACCTTTCTGAATCCCTACTTATAGCAAATTGCATGGTTAAAGTCAAACCCAACAACAGGGTAACTTAACTGTTATCAACACATCCGAAAAATCTGTTTCCCTTACGTCCAATCTTCAACTTACCTTACATCCCGTTAAAAATCATGTTAATCCTTTCCCATCTGCATATAAAAAATCCTGTTTTGAGAGGACGAAGGAAGTTCTTAATCATTTACGTACATCGCATTTAAACAAGGAAGAATCCGTAGCTCTCTATGACGTTTGTGCCAACTACTCCGATATTTTTCATTTACCTGGTGATAACTTAACTTTCACTGAAGCCGTGGAACACAATATTACCACAACATCCGAAACCCCTATTAACACCAAAACGTATCGTTTTCCCGAAATCCACAAACCAGAAGTAAATAAACAAATTAATCAAATGATGGATCAAGGAATCATCAAACCTTCTATATTCAATTGGTCATCCCCTATATGGGTAGTCCCAAAGAAACAAGACTCCTCTGGTGAACAGAAATGGCGTATAGTCATAGACTATCGCAAATTAAATGACATCACAGTAGGAGATTCTTACCCCATTCCACAGATTTCCGAGATTCTAGATCAATTAGGTAAGAGTACCTACTTTACAACATTAGACTTAACTTCCGGTTTCCATCAGATAAAAATCAATGAAAAAGACGCTCCGAAAACTGCATCTTCTGTTCCTCAAGGTCATTATCAATTCACTCACATGCCATTTGGACTCGAAAATGCTCCTTCCACATTCCAGAGACTAATGAACACCGCATTGTCGGGTCTCCAATGTATTCGTTGTTTTGTTTACCTAGATGATGTAGTTATCTATTCACACGACCTTCCATCCCATATCAAGAACCTAACCTCTGTTTTCCAACGTCTACGCCAATTCAACCTCAAATTACAGCCAGATAAGTGTGAATTTCTTCGTCACGAAGTATCTTATTTAGGTCATGTCATATCCGAACATGGAGTTAAACCTGACAAAATCCGAGCCGTTACAGAATTTTCTAGTCCAAAATCACCTAAGGACATTAAATCCTTTTTGGGTCTCGTATCGTATTATAGACGATTCATCCCCGACTTCTCGAGCATCGCCAAGCCTCTAACTATTCTTTTAAAAAAGGACCAAACTTTCGATTGGCAAAATCAGCAACAACTCGCATTCGAACTTTTGAAACAAAAACTAACATCAGCTCCTGTTCTATCTTATCCTAATATCACTAAGCCTTTTAATCTTACCACGGACGCATCTAACGATGCTGTAAGCGCTTTACTGTCCCAAGGTCCTATCGGAAAAGATGAACCTATCGCTTACGCCTCGCGCACTTTAAATCGTCGTGAAACACATTATTCGACCATTGAAAAAGAACTTTTAGCGATCATATTTGGTTGCAAAACCTTCCGACCATACCTATATGGCCCAAAATTCTCAATAATCACAGATCACCAACCTTTAAAGTGGCTGTTCAATCATAAAGATCCTTCGAGTAAATTACAAATATGGCGTTCGAAACTTGAAGAATTATTTCATATTCATACTATGAAATAATTTACAGGAAAGGTAAACTAAACTTAGCCGCTGATGCACTTTCTCGATTTCCAGTACATCCTATCCAAACTGACTCCGTCAATTCCTCGCTAAATTCTGATCTCTCCAATGACATTTCTGATTGCGATCTTTCAGCCTATTTACCTGACGGTATCAATTCCCCTACCGAATTAACTGCAATAAATCCTTAAATAAAATACCTTTCGTAAGACTCAATGAATTTAAAAGCTTCGATTCTTTAATAAAAGCAACCACTATGTCTTCTTAATATATGTAATTACTCTTGTATTAATTCTATTTCTAACACTTAAGATTGTAAAATATTTCCTACGGAGAAATCCTACTTGTTGTACTCGTATAAGAATATATAATAAGAATTATAACAGATCAAGAAATTCAAAAGCTTGTAAAAATTCAGACTCCTCTGACGTAGAGATAACGCCTCCTGCTCCCTCTCTCCACACTGTTTTATAATTCAAATATTTCTTTTATTTATAATAAACTTCGCCAAACCCGAAGTTTATTCTTTAAGGGGGGAGGTGTTATAAACTACTTGACCGTTATTGAAATACGCACACATTGTAAACAGCCGTGTAACTGTGAGTCCTTGTATTTTAAAGTGGCATGACCAATATGTTTACTATTTTCGAATAAGGCACTTAAATGAGAATTGCAAGGACACCTTGTTCCCACTGTGAAGTGTTATAAAAAACTTAGTTCTTATGAACCACTTGACGGTTATAATCCACCATTGCGTGAGAATTACAAGAGCACCTTGTCTCCACCGTCATGTGGCTGTGTCAGCAATATAAGCCGATGTAAGAAGGTGAAGAAGGCAGGCAGTCGAGTCCAGTGCGGACCATAGAGAACACTTATTCTATTTCAATTCAAAGTGTAAAGTTGGATTATTCTATTCATTGTCTCTTCCAATAATAAATTGTGTACAAGTGAAACTTTTTATTTTTAAAGCCCCAATCAACAGGGGCAGTATAACAGTTCGCCGACTACGAGAAATCGTAAAAGTGTACCCGCCGCCTGCCCGACATCAATCATCGTGCTTCGCCGCTATCCCGCTCCGGGCATCAGTGGTAAAGTATAGTATCGAATCTGCTTTTAAAAGAAA
>DWIC01000498.1:0-11562 GCA_018248135.1 Battus belus
GTCCTGGTCTTGTACTGCTGGGCTACCATTGCTCGACAAACTAATTATTAATTAAAGACAACTTGCGTGAGTGGGCGTGAATATTAATCACTGTTGTAGTGCATCTACACATACACTCCTTACAAATTGTAGTTAATTTTACTATAGGTGTTTCTATTTCTATGACGATTCTTTTAAAATCTGTTGTAAAATTTTAAAAAGGAAAGCGAACTTTGGAATTTGGTGTTGGTGGAAAATGGATTCTATGGGCAATGGGGACCAACGAGTCCACCTTCGACTATCTTTATAATAAGACTTGGTTCTTTTAGAAGACGGATCGTCACGTGACCTTGTGGTCTGATCGTGTTAAGTCAATAAGTGGACATTGGATTTGTAATATATAGATTCTTGTTGTGGTTGCTTCCAACCCGGAGGTTCTTACAGCTTAGTCTGAACTGAGTCCACGAAGCGATGGGGTCCATAGACTAGCTAAAAACACAATGACGTCATGCAGTTCGCAGACGCCGGCTAAAGAGTTTAGATCAACCGAGTGATCAGAGTTCAATAGTGTATCTACTAAAGTATTTTCTAAGATAATGTTGGGGACGGTAATGGGGACCACTGGGCAATCTAAGGGAGGATCCGGATCCTCCTTATGATCGCCCACGCTGGATTTGTAATAACATCGCTATATATTGCAGTATAGTTTAAAAAAAGTGTCAAATACGTAATACACTCAATAAAAATGCAATTAACGAAAAACATTTACTGTACAATATAATGTATCACACAATGGTAACTACATGTCATTTTTTTTTATTGTTTATAGGCAAAGATTTGTCATCTGTTTCGTCTGATGTTAAGCGATGACAAGGTCTGCAATGGTACATGCTTATTTAGAAGACAGTTGTTCACTATTAGCTGATAGCCGACCATTGGTCTGATCTGAATCTATCAGTTCAACATAGATTATTAAGTTTTCCCATTTAAAAAAAAACTTTATTCAACCTACCCTTACCAACAGGGCTTAAATCTCCTACAAAACATATATATAGCATATCTATAAATAATTATAATGATCTTTAAGTAAGCCATCTCAACTATATCTTTATGCAAATTGAGAGCGTTGACACGTTTGCTAGATAATTCTGAGTGGTTAATATTAGCGAGACCGGAAAGTAATGTCGCTTTTTTAAAGTTCAATTCACACGACTACATTTTAAAAAGTTTTTATTTCTAATCAAAAATAGATTCACCTTCATTATCAACAATCTTATATCATCTAAGAAACAAATATTCATGCGGGAGCGGTAAAATTCAATCGGTTTTAATGTAAAATATGCACAACAGACACGACATTAATTTCCGGTTCAACTAATATATTACTATCCAGGTTATCATTTTTTTTTATTCCTAATAGAACTTGTGTGATACTTTCATGTCTATTTAAATAAATTATAACAAAGTGTTTTCCAGTAGAGTAGCGCGGGTACGAGTAGAACAAGCGCTCGTTTAGCGTTCATAAACAGGCATAACGTGAGCGCGTCGTAGAGGTAGCTTTGTGCCGCGAACAGGGCTCGTAGCGGCGCCCCAGTTTCCACAAAAACGCGCCTGCACAAGGGGCTGGGGGTTGGAGCAAGAGCTAAATTGGAAGGCCGCAACCGCCCCGCCCGGCCCTTTGCGGCCGCCCGCGCTAAATTGATTACGCTTTTGAAACGTGAGCGTTTTAAAGTCTATTGTTTAGGTGTACGTGTTTGCATAATGTTCCACCTACCTCGGAATTCGTACCGGCTAACTTGCATGTATTCAACTGTAAATGTACTGTGACTTGAGTTTATAATATTCTTATGCGAGATATTCGCAGAGTTAATATCTCATATGTAACTACGTAATTGAAGGAGTGTGTCAAACGCACCCTTAAAGTGTTCATGTCGAGTTCAATATAAATGTTTATAAAACTTTATATGTTTTCGTGTTTATTAACAAAAGTTCAAAAGTTATAAGGCTTTGTCTTCTGAAATAGTGTTAATTGTATTAAACATGCCAATGGCTTCCCAATTGTAATCTAAATCTAGACTTAAAGACATTTAAATTAAGTTATGTTCAAAGATGAATTTTTTTTATAATATCCTCGGGTACAACATAAAAACATTTGTAGTTAAAAATGTAGCGGTCTAAATCGACCTTAAGTAAGTAAGTTAAGTATATGGTAATTATTGATCTATTTTGACATAATATACAGGCTGATTGATTATAGATGTAAAGGCAGTAAGAGTTAATGTATAGCTTATTTGTTGTCAATGTATTATACACACTAATTAAAAATCAATACTTAAAATAAACCGCATAATTATATATAGTTAATATATAATTATAAAATAGGAAGAGAATGTGTTGTAAATTTGGAACTCTATGTATTATAGTTAATTATTATTTATTATCTGTCTCTGCAGATTTTTTACTGCCAAATGCTTTCCATTAGACTTTTGCTTTTTGCGGACCAGTGAGCTATATATTCACCTTTTGACATGTATCATCTTATATATAATATAAATAAAACTTAATTGAATATTAACCGATGATATAAGATGCCGCCTGCCGGGAAGCGATCGTGAGTGTGTCACCATCAACCGGGCGTCCCACTTGGCTCAGCCGGCAGTCGGCTCAGCCAAGCCTGTGTTAGTAGGTTGCATTCCATTGATTAATTAAATGTTTTAAAATTTATTCGATTCTCTTGGGTTACGGAGATTTATACGCCTTCTTTTAAATCCAGTGTTGTAGTTATTTATAGGTACAGAAAACAGGGGCGACTTTTTCGGTAAGCATTAAACTAGTGAAGGGTTGACTCATTCAGCTATGTATTCATAATTGCGTTATAGTGCGAGAATGGCTCCAATGGAGAGGAAAAAGAATTGCGAGGAAAGGCAGTGAAAGTAACACTTTTCTTCTCATATACAAACCATATGCGTGCTGTTTGTCCCAATTGCAATGTTTATGGAGTAAATGAAGATTTGCAACGTCTGCTGGAGGAATTTAGATTAGATTCTAAGAGAGGCTGTGTCCGAAGACCTAAGGATGTCCAGCATTCAATGTCGGTGTTTATCAAGTCATATTATCAAAACCTTAGTTATTATCTTCTAGCAGCTGATTACCTTGTAATTTATGAAAAAAGAAGCTTATGTTTTCATGGAGTTTCCATGTCTTAAAATTGAAAAATCCTGACAAAATTTAGATTACAAAAAAAGGCGTGCCGGGTTGTAATTAAACAAAAAATCAGCTACATCATTGTTGTATTAAAGCATAAAAGTGTTCGATTAAGAAAAGTTCTTGTAAACAATCGTCATTTATAGACATGTGTGTGTTTTCGATTGCACTAAAATGCTGTCTATTGGCAAATCTATGGAAGAAGCCTATGTTTAGCAGTCGATGTTTTAGGGCTGTGAATAATGTTGATAATAGACAGCTAAAACTAGTAAACTTTGACAGTACATATTCTGTAGGGCCGCTCTAAAATAAATAAAGGTAGAATATTTTTAAAAAAAAAATTCGTTTCTCACATTGAAGATTAGTTAGAGCAATGTTTCCCAACGTGGGGTCCACGCTCCAAAAGAGGGAGATTTGAAAATGGATTCGACACGTTTTTAACCCTTTCATTTTAACATATATATGATGTATAAGGTGTAGTAAGAACTTCGCAAAGATTAATTAAGTGAGGCATGATACAAAAAAGGTTTAGATAACACTGAGATAGACAGTTTCATATTTACTTTTAAAAAACTTCAAGTTGGAGTACTTTATTTGTGACATTTAAGTATGTCGGTTTTGCATCTCGCGGAGCTCAAGGTCAGTAAAAAACAATGGAGTTCGCAATGCGACGCCAAATTCTAGACAATGGCTTATCGCCGCGGCGGTACAGCGCCCGTATCGCAAACATATCACATCGCCATCGCATTGCCCTGATAATGTCACGTTTCCACGGACAAACAACGGTGAACGGTATCTTTGTTAATGAGATTATCGAATTAAAGAATGTTTAAGACGTTCGTTAATACGTATTGTAATACCACTTCTGTTTCGATATAGTTAATAATCGATATATTAATAGGGAATTCTCAATCGGTTAAAAAAAGTGTTAAAGAAATGTGTATTTTTTTATTATAGACTAACTATAACTTATGCGCGATGCTACCAACGCGCCTCCAATTAAAATAATTTTAAAGGAGAGACATTACACAAATGTGTAATTAGTTTTGAGTTTTTGATTTTGTTCAATCAATATATGAAATTCAATGCAACAACAGTGGCGCTATCTGTCAAAATTGGTTATATTAAGTTAGAAATCTTCGTGGGCTCATACACAACGATTTGTCTAAGAACATCACCAAGATCAAGTGCATAGTTTACGATTCTATAAAGGACATAAAGACTAACACTAATTTTTACACATGTTGTATATATAGATATGTAGCTTAGATTCTTCTGTTGCTCTCAACGGTGGCCTACTTATTAATAATATTATTATTATCTTAATCTGCATAAGAAGAACTTAATTTGGTAGAATATAGAATTATACTGAGCACCTCTTCTATCTTCAACTTCCTTCAACTTGAGTTAAGGGGGGTGGTAAACATATTGTTTGAGTAAGTCCTCCATGTACTCAGGCATGTTTTTTTGTTGTCACAATATCCTTACAGTAGCAGAGCAATTGCTTACCAAGCTTTATCTTAGCTATAAAAATTTCAAAATTTTTTTTAATCTTGTTTTTAATTTAATTCAGAGACAACATAGGAGTGCGTTTTAACACAGTACACAATTGCCCCCAAAGATTTACTAATTTTCCTAAAACGATTTAGGAGTTAAAACATTTCTAATTAATGCTAATTGTTGAGCATTGCATCAGTATTACATCTTGCATCACTTAGGAGTCTTGATGACTGAATGAATAACTTCAGAGTTTCACTTAACAAAGTTTAAATAAGATCTTAAGTACATCGAACAGAATACATCATAGAGTCTTCCAAGTAATCGAACTCGAGTATTAATTCCGACTAAAGTGACGTCATCACGAACCTGATGTGTGGGAGAGATTAATTCGGCGCACGTTGTACACGAATCGTTGACCCGCCGATCTTGAATGTGTCGAATTAACTTCACTTTTATAGCGGATTGCAGTTTGCTTGAAGTAGGCCGTGCAGATTCCTTTGGCATGACACCGAGCTCCGTCCATGATAGTACACTTGGCTTGATTACTGTAAATTACTTGACTGACGAATCTTGATACTTTTTCTCTTGTGAGCAAATATTACCGGATACCTACCGGTTAAACTAGTACGATAAGTTGCTTTCCTTCTTGCATTCTTTCACCTGAAGAATTTCATTTCGATCACAATCAAGCCGAAGCTTTTGTTCCCCGTGTCTATAACCAATTGTTTCGATCGTGTTCTCTATTATCGTTAACTAATCTCTACTTATTTATGAGTAATACTTCGCTTTCCTAATTAACCTCTACCTGCATATCTTTGACTCACACCACAAGAGAAATCTTCGGACGTTTAAATAATCTTTAGTGCTTTGTTATTTCCATACATCTTACTTCGTTTATTCTTCTCCAAAGCGATATCCTTTAGAATAAACTTCTCCTCGACATTAAAGAGAGCCAACCAGATGTTCAAAGAGAAGGCTCAAGACATTCACGGAACAATTATCATATCTCTTTCCACTAAAGAATCAAGGATGCGAGCATAAGTGGGTTACACAGTGGCTTTAATATACTTGATGGTACTTACCATATAACTCATTCATTCGTAATTGTATATCCGATACCAGTATTGTTACCAGTCTGTCAATACAAGATGGTATTTACATCAATAGTCATATACTATCAATATATTTGGCAAGATTAATTCGGCTTATGATATAAGCCGAATTAATATAAAGGTCACTGAATCTCGTTTACATGGAGAGAGAAGCGCGACACTATTGCATTTACAGTGCGACGGAATCGTGGGCGAGAGTAAATCCGACCGAAAACATCCCTATGGCATCGCTTGAAAGAGTCGCCATAGACGATAATACTAAGGTGAGCAAACAATTAGTGTTAAGGTTGTCAGAAGACATTGCCTGTAAGTGCCTACTGAAATTTATAAATCCAGGGGATATATCCGTGAATTAATGATGATAATATCAGGGGAAAAAATGTCGCTTTTTTTTAGTTAAAGACAACTACATTTTTAACAAATTTTTATTTCTACTATTACTTTTATTACTACTATTTATTCACAATATATTCAGTTTTGATATTAACACCCTTTTGTCATCTAGTATAAAAATTTACAATACCGTAGCGGTAAAAATCAATTGGTTTTTTGTAAAGTAAATGCGCGGAAACGACACTACTTTCTGATCCGCCTAACATATTGATGATTCCTTTTTAAATTTCTTATAAAAACATTCGGCCGGATTGAACTTTAAAATTGTCTGCGTAAAACAATTACAACCTGTTAATAAGACTTTGTTAACAAATTCGTAACAACGTACATTTAATCGTGGTAACGTATATTTACATACAGTGTAGATCTAAATAACAGTATAATTTGTGAATTTCAGACTTAGCAGAACCACTATAACAACCGTCACCAATGCATAACTTGACAATAAGAAATTTAGTATCAAAAGATTGAATAAAAATGATAAATGCGAAACTATGTTACTATTTACTCGATCAAGATTCAGTACGTGCCTTTCCAACCCCAACTCGCAGTCCGTCTTAGGCCTAACAATTGCTCGTCTGAAGTGGCAGTGGGCGGGGCAAATGTTGCATGTTCTGTCGGTTATGAATTGGCTGCTCTATGGAAATTTAAAAGGCTCTATTGGCAATTCGAATGTATTTTTAATAGCTGAGTAAAAACACGAGTTAGTCGATTACTGTTGTCACTGGAAATTAAATTAGACTTTAACGCTGAGGCAAATAGAATATTTATTTAATCAGCAAGCTTCCAGCGTCGAGCAAGCTTGTGTTGATGTGTTATATACTGTTTTGTTTTGCGTGTTTGTTTCATTTGCATGTACCGAGCATGACCTGTGATTAGTTCCTCCTTCCTACCTTTTCGATATTCTATTCGCTATCGACTTCAAGCGAAAAGAGCTTTAAAGAACTATTAACGACTCCGCTTATACTTGGATAGAGTAAAGATGAATTAGAAACAATATATAACAGCCAATGAAGATATTGTATTTTACATGACGAGTCTTAAGAAAAAAACTTGAAAGGCAGTTCTTATAAAAGTAGACAGTAAACGTAGTGATTTGGATTATAAGGAAATTAGGCGATTATGTGTGCTAGAACGAAGTGCATGTAAAAGTAGAGAATCATAAGATTCACATTGTGTATAAAGGTATTCGTATCTTAGTAATGTAATTTACGCATGGACTAGAAGTGTGTAAACAACAGTGGGTGTGGGTGTGGGTGCTACTATAACGTGTGTATGTTGACGTAGCGTGTAGAAGTGTATGAATTTAATGTATTAAGAGACTGTATTTGACAATATACTACTTCAAATTAATTGTAACTAACGAAAAAATTTAGATAATTATGTAAAAATAGTGATGTGTTAATACAAATTTATTATATACTAAACTCAGTTGTACGATAACCGCAAATAATGTCCGCTTATTTGTGATGAGTTAGTAGTGACTAATATTGATAAGATAATTAACATTTCTCTTGCAGCCCGACCAACGTTCCTTAACTTGAATTTGAACCTGAACTCACTGAGACTGCAGACGCCGAATAAGTGTACGTCCAGACATTTAAGTGTAGATTCGCTAGAATGGCTTATTTCGACAGTTTTGTTTGGTTACGTCGTCTCATAACATTTGGTTTTGTGTTCATTCTATCATCACTGTGAATTCTACCGTATTTTGTGTATACAGCGTACTTTATACCCTATTCCAAGGATATACGGTCTAATTTAAAGTGAAATCTAAATCAAAATCTAAATTTATTTTACGGTATTTCGCAGTATTTTTATTTTTTATTTGCTACGGCTCATTAGGAGTGATTTTATTGGTGCGATATTAGCATGATATGAATCATTTTTGATAAGGCCGAGGTTGGATCTGTTTGTAGTCATGGATCGAAAGCTTGGTCATTGATTTTTGTGTCAAGTTTTTATATTTAAAAAACTTGGTTTTGCTGCTATAAATGATTATTTATAGCAACAACACTAAAATATATCTTTCCGTTATTTCGTTTAATTATTTTAATATCCTACTTCGGCTTTTAGCATGAATTGGCGAAATTTTCTAAAATTGTATTTATCTGTTAAATGAAAAGGTGACCGTACATATTTCATACGTCAAAATTTTTATCATCAACATCAGAGCACCGCATTTGATGGGTACACGAGACAGTTGCACTATTTTAATACTCATAAAAATATGGATGTTTTTTCAGGTTTATTCGCGCCTTTTGAAATGAAAATAATGTATCTTTTATCTTTTATTTAATAGTTTGTAGTTTATTTAAAACTTCTGTTTCGTAGTTCATAGGGGACAAAAATTATTTCTTTGTACATTAAATTATTAATATTTTTGTAATTATTCACATCTTGTATGCATTATTTCGATAATGATTTATGATTAATGTATGTAATGTTTGTATGTAGTGTTTGATGAAATCGTTATGATTAGTGAGGTTACATTGTCTAAATAATTTATGTGCAACAGCGTCTCCTGCGAGTGGAAAGCTGGGTCTACGCATGACTACGCTACACGAGGAGCCGGGACGGAGGAATGACGACGATTCACATTCGGAGCCCGAGTCCGCGCCCACTGACGACCTGTCCACTCCTCGATCTCATGTACGTTGAACGTTGTTACTTTTTGAACACCACTTTCATTAAATTAATCAATCGAAGCAAATCAACTCGATCAAAGTTTGATTTTTTTTTCTGGTTAAATTAAGTATTAGTAAATTTTTAAATGAACCATAAATTTGGCTTGTGTAATTTAGTCATTTAGTTCGTTGGTGTATATTCCTATTTGTAAACCAGATAAAAAAAAAGTAAGGAAAATTTTTACAAACATTTCTAACTATTCAACAAACGCTTATAAGGATTTAATGTCTGAATATGAAGGCAATTGACCAGCATCGCTGGCGACGTGACTGAGACGTGGGAGTTTTATGAATGCTCTAGAAATGCAAAGAGAAATGGAGATGGCTATGCTAGGGGCTTCGCTGTGAGATAGAATGGGATGATCCACAAGATCCACCAGATCCACCAGATTGGTTCTTATATCGATGTAGTTTGATCACACCACTTATGCTATCGAAGAGGGCCGAAAGGTTCTCGATTGGCGACCACGAGCGGGTACACTCACCGTCGGTGCGCCCCCACTAGATAGTCGTCACGGGAAGTAGCTAGATGCGGGCATCGCAACACATGTCATCGTCATTTTGGGGTAAGCCTACGTCACAGTAGGCCTATGTCAGACACGATGATATCGAAGATATGAATATCGAAGGAATCTTGTGTGTTATATATTGATAACAAAATAAAATGCTTAATACCCTTTATCATATCAAGTCTGACATTTGTGATTTTTATATTTAATGTAGTAGCTCGCTCTTAGCTTTCATAATTTAGCAACCAGTAGCGATGTTAATATAAAGACTTAGATACTTCCTCGTCAATATAAAAATGTGTTAGTATTTACAATAAAGATTACTTGCCTCAATAATTTAGTTTCATGTTATTCTTGCGCAATGTAATTGTTTCTCTTATTATAAACTAGCTAAAATCCTTTGTAATTTAAACTTGTATTGCGACAATGTATTTAACAGCGCACGCGGGGACGTGGTTCTTCTCGCGGTTTCCTACCGACTTCCAAGACGCTGGACTCGCTGCACGAACTGGCCTGCGAGAGGCCACCTAACAAGAACTCGCCGTCTATCTCTTCCAGCGGTTATGGTAAAAAACATTTGAATAAATTTATGGTCTGAAACAGTTATATTATTGTTTATAACATAATCACTTAATATATGGATGTATGTATTTATTAGTCTAGTAACATAACTAGGCGATGGCCGTACATTCGATCATCAATACGCATACTGTGCATAGTTGACCTTGTGTTAAAAATTTTATTTGCACCTCGTTACTGTATTTCTTTTTGTCACGAGTACAAAAAATACATTGTCTGGTATTCGATTTTATGATTTATAATGGTAGGAGCATTATGTTTCGTTTTATACTTACTAATCCGTAGGAAAGAGGTTCGTCTTTTCATCGTCCTACATCATCAAAAACAATATTGCTAGAAACGAGCAAGCCAGGGGGACTGCAAAGTAATGTCGCTTTCTTAAGTTAAATTCAAACGACTACATTTTTAACAAATTTTTATGTCTAATCAACAATATATTCAATATCGGTATCAAGAACCTTTTGTCATCTAGTATACAAATTTTCATGTAGGAGTAGTAAAAATCAATCTGTTTTTCTGTAAAATAAATGCGCAGAAATGACATTACATCCGGTCCCCTTAATATTATAAAAATTACGTTACGTTAATTCTAAGATCATTTTTATTCTCTTCCCGTATTAAAGACGGCGCGATGAAACAGAATATTTGTATCGCCTATCTGCGCTTTTTCTGTCCAGTGCTTTCAAAGCACTGGACCAGTGTTGGTATGTGAATAACATTGAAATTACTATGAAAAAATACTACTAGTATAAACTAGGTGATAATGTTACAGGCTCCCAAGCTGTATCATCCACGAACCTGACAAACGACGACACTCTGTCAATCCGCAGCATGTCAGTCGACGACACACCAGACTTCGACAAGTCGATGGACTACACTCAGTTCACACGCACCAAATCCTCGGTCATCGGCCTCAAGAACGAGATCACCGAACTGAGGAACGACATAACGGAATTGAAGAACGACATTGTCGAATCAAAGAACGAGTTGAATGATACCTCATTCGATAAAACTAAATCGCCTGCTCTAACGCCGGTATTAACGCCGGGCTCGAGGAATAGAATCAATCCTTTCTTAAGAGATTGTGAGAACGCAGTTGAGGAAGCACAAGACGGACAGTTGGTCGACCCTCTGGGAGCAATACCTGTTGAAACACATCCCATATCGACCAGTCCAACCAGCAAGGCCGCCGAAAATACTCAAGTTAATGGCGATGCGCCTCGTGAAGCTTCTTTCGGTAAGTTATATTTCTGTATAAAACTTCAATATTCTAAATTATAAGTAAATTCACAATACACTGAAAAATTATTGCTGGTTATAAGAAACAAAAAAGAATTTTTTCCATTTTTTCTATCGTAGTGCAACATAAAACAATTTCTAGCAGTACATCCGCAAGGACGTTATATGAATTCACTCCTCTAAAGCATTTACCATTAACCTTGTTTTTTTTTTGCTGTTAGCCTACACGGCTCTTACAGCTTCAACGGACAATGAGCTCACGGAACCGGGGTCCGTGAGCTATACTTAACCTACTCCTACTACATCAGTAATCTGATGTAGTCGCACCTCGGTGCTTCGCATCGAGTACGACCTGGTGAG
>DWIC01000499.1:0-11562 GCA_018248135.1 Battus belus
TCATCGGAGAGAGTTCGCGAACAGGAGGTCTGCAAACTGTTAAAATAAAAAGTCCGGTTGGTATATCAGTTCACCAATGAACATCCGCAAGGCGGTGGGCTTTACCCGTGTCGGTGTATAGTTTAATGTCTGTTTATGTAATGTGTACAATCTTAGCCGCCCTCGTGTGTATGCGGGCGAGGAGTGAGAGAGTCGTTACATAAATCAAAACTACTCCCATAGGACGTCCAATGATTAAATTCGCCAAAAAACATAAAATATACTAAACTTCCCATAAAAAGTCAATAAACAAAAATGTAAAACGTAAATAAATAATTGCAGTAAAATATAATAAATAATGACGTTGTTTTTGACAAATTAACGTTTCTATTAAATCTGCGTCTTTTTTATTATCTCTTTCCTGGGTGCCAACCAACAGCCTTATAGGAACTGAAAGTAATAATAATAATAATCTTGTTATCAACACTGCGCTTTTCTTTAAAACATAGTCTATAGATCTCACGGCGCTCGCCGTAGATAAATTTTTTATACATAATAAATTTAATACTTATTTTAGCATAACACTGTTAGTTTTATAATTTTATATATCGCAACATCATTGACTGACCGACACAGATATTTAAAATTATATGGAGAAAGCTACACGAGGCATTCTAACTATAAGATAAAATCCAGAATGAATAAATTCAACTAAAAACAAAAGACATCAGCATAGTTCTCAAAAGGCAATAAGCAAAAACGGCAGACGTTGGATCTGCGACGATTTTGTTTTAACCAAATAAACAGCCGTTCCCCTTTTTCATTCCAAGAATAGATAGCTTATCTTATAAGTTTGTTAAACCGATGATACATACTTACATACAAATAAACAACATAATATACAATACAAGCGAACAGTTCCCTTATAGGATAATATATTAATAATCATCGTTGCCTTTTCCTTTAACTTTCTCCGACTAGAGTAGTTCCAGTACTCGCCAACTTCCGATTTAAATGAAGGTTATTTTTTCTGGAAGATTCCTGGATCGTGCCAGTTCGAAAGCGACTCGATTTCGATAGTTCGTTTTGGTGCATATGAAATTCATTCGAAGATTTCATAGAAAATCATAAGGTCATTCTGATGGCTTGTATCTAACAGTGGACGACCTACGACTGAAATGATGATGATAACGATTCAGATAACAAGTAATACTTTCCTCGCCTCTTTGTGATAGGTGCTTGATATTACAATAGTTTTCCAATGGCATCGTCTGGAAGCGATCTGCACCCAGCGTCTGATGCTGTCAGCGTGATTACCTTACCAAAGTCATCTCGCTTGACGGTCTGTTGTCTCCACTCTAAAACCTCTAGACCACAGTGGCCATTAATTCTGCGGGCTGTGTGGCTTACCCACCGCCACAACCATTATTTTTAGGAATAATTTTAATCAATGCCCGGTGTAGAGTATATACATATCCCTATTCCGATGTCACTACTTTGGTATTCAGTTTATGCCAATAAATAATTTTTATCAGTAATTACTTTTTACCCATTTTCCGCATCGCAATGTTTTGAATAATACCGGGAATGTATAAATGTTGCCCATAATAAAACGTTATCGCTATCTTCAGATAACTAAACGTTTAACATTAACACAAAGTATGCTACGACGCGTCAACCCAGTCATTACTCAAATACAATAAATAAGTCTTAAGCAAAAAACTACTGTCACGGTAATTGATGGTCTCAGTCGCCACGCGGCTACAATTAAATGAGAAGGTCCAAATAAGAGCAGGTGCACAAAAAATAAGAACTACATGGAAGGGAGAGCGTTCCGAGAACCAGTCGCAGGTATGCGTCTAGAAACAGCGAAGTGAATCTTATACGTATGACGTCACTTCATTTAAAAATAGTCAATAATACTCGTTGTTACATTATTAACCTTTACAGTTTACTCAATCGAATGTTAGCCTCGATATACGTAAATACGTTTAAGTTGAATATCTATTTATATGCAAATTAAATAAATTAATATTTTATATATTTTGGTTTTTAATTGTTTCTTAATATTTGTCATCTCCAATGTATATGTATGTAATATTTAGAAATATTGTTTTTGTTAACAATCTAATAAAAATATTATTATAATGGCCTCTTCTCGCCTTGACGGAAGCTATGTCACACATGGTGATTGACACATTTAACCTGGCGCAAGGGCCATGGGTCGAACCTCGGTTAGGTCTGTCATTCATTACGCGTTTAGTAAGTTCAAGGGCACCCGTGAGAGTTCGACCTCGACGTTGTCGGTAATTATTGTCTGCCTAACATTACTAGCGCTGGGAAAAGACATAGCGGAAAAAAATCGAGAAACACTTGTTTAAAATAATTGAAGAATGTTAGCTGTTATAGTTAAGGAGTTGGTTTGTTTTTAACAGGTCATCACTTGCATCAATATTGCGTACTCTAAACCTGTGAAATTGAATTCAATTTTTTTTTCAAATTTGCGTAGTTGGAGCACCATATAATAAAGAAACATGTAATGATATTAGTTAAATGTGAAAAAAAAAAGTTAAAAGTTCATTGACACCGGAACATTGTTCGTCGCTTAATTTATCGTAATTATAAGTTCAACACAAAACGAAAGTTATATGCAAGTAAATCAATTTATAGATTAGAGTTTATTGCCTTCGTATTTAGTTTATGTCGAAGATATGTAATAAAATAAAAAAGTAGGGACGGAACGTAACTCTATCGTATATCAGACATAGCTAGCCCGAAAATTCCTTTTGTTTTTACGCGTCGCTGGAGCCTGGCATCTGCTGCATTCCTTAAGATCCAACGTCTTTGCTTTTGTCATTTTACCCAGTGAATTTTTGCCTATTATCTCTTATGCCTCAGTATTATATTATATAACTATACATTGTAAAACAATTTATTTATTACATCGTCATGGTTAAAAATAACCTAGACTAAGCAGGAAAATAACACGGGGCACTTGTATAGATCCACGTCTGGGTTATTTCAAGAAACAGCATGCTTTATCTTTCATTCAACCCCTGAGGCAGACGCAACGTCATCGACTAGGCGCGCATGACTCAGGCGAAGTTTATACATCCGATCTTCTCTGAATTGTCATACGTGAGAACAAAAGTAATTAATTGTCGTAGTCATTGTTTACAGTGTATATTGAATTATATCAACATCCATTAATTACGTTAGCACAACATTTAGATATAAAGGGACGGGTCTAATGTTCAATGCGTTGTTCAAGAAACTCGGAGCGTTAATAGTACTACAAACGTTTGAATATTTTGTTTTCATTATTCGAACCAATTTTTAATAAATTATTTTTATTTTTTGAAATATTTTGGAAGTTCTACTTCAGGAACGGGTTTATCTGGAAGTGCAGGACTGGGTAGCTCCACTGGTACGGGAACGACACCACCAGGAAGTACCGGCTCTGGAAGTACAACAGGCTCAGGGACTACTTCAGGAACCGGCAAAGTGATCTCGTGAGGGGGGATGACCTCTAATTCAGTCGCTTCTGGTAATGGTTTCTCCACTACTTCAGTTCCGATGCTGCTTTGTTGGTTAATGTTCACAATCAACTGAACCAGCGGCAACGGATTGGCTACAGCTACAGCCAAGACCGCCAACAGTGCTACGAAGATTTTCATATTTGGTTTGTTTATCTGAAAAAATTATAAAACATATGTTAAATATCAACCAAACAGTTTGCACAGACCATCTCATGCATATTCAATACGGCCTTACTAGAAGAATTTTTTTCAAAATCGTTACAACTAAATAATTAAATTTATAAAAACATGATACCGGAAAGTCAATATAATGAGGTGAATATTCTTCGTCTACAGAAATAATAACGGCTCCATTTCATTTCTTTATCGAACATAAATATAAATACCGCAGGGATCACTAACATCTATCGAAAAGTAAATTATTTACTCATTAATTGCTATATTATCGTAGAAAATATTCACGGTAAACAAATTAGGACAGTAATAGAATCACTTATGATTTGTGGATTTACCTAGAAGCTTCCACTCTGTTGAGATTGTACTAGACATTTAAGTTTTATCTATATAGGACCGGAAAGAAATGTCGTTTCTACATACATTATTAAAAAAACCCATTGATTTTTACGGTCCCGGCATGAAAATTTGCATACTAGATGACAAAAGATTGTTGATAACGAAGGTGAATAAATTAGAAATAAAAACTTGTTGAAAATGTAGTCGTGTGAATTTAACTTAAGAAAGCGACATTACTTTCCGGTCCACCTAATATAAGGTAAAGAAAGTATTTGACAGAGCCCAGCGAACTGGCAAGTTATAGTATAGGCGGGCCACATGGAGTACAGAACAGATCACTGCTGGGGCCTTAAGATTTCAGAATGGTGACCACGGACCGGCAAGCTCAGTGTAGGCCACACGACTACTTCTAACCGGTCGTAATGGAAATGACAGACGTTGCACTTGTCCAGCAGTGGATGTCCCACGCCTCAAATGATGTTGATTATAATGATCTACAAAGTTAAAAGATTCTCTCAGTTGTATTTTAAGTCTTTTTAATTATTAAAGTAACTACTTAACAAATTTAAACCACTCACCTCCTTTAATAAAACCGTCAATCGTATTGTTTGAAACTGCGAGGTTTGCTACGTACATTTGGTTTTTATAACATTAGGTTACGGTTAATAATCCAGGCATTATCAGATACATGTAAATCCTCAAATCCGGCAATAAATATTGGTTAATATTATTCTACTATCGACCATTTACTCGACTTTAATCTTCAAAACATTATAAAATTTACTTATATCTCTGCGTGGTTATTCAAAAACATATCGATTGACTAACGTCGATTATATTCTGCATTTTCGAGGTTTAACTTCGCTTCGTGGCTTCATTCTGTCAATTGTCAATAAACTGTCGAAAAGAAAACTGTTATCGTCTATATCTACACTATTATAGGCACTGTATAAATATTTATTCGTTATTACAGATTCCGCAGGCTTGAGGTAGCAAAGTGCGGAAGGCGTTGAGCCTAAATTTCGTTTATGCAAAGGCTTTCTTTGGAGATTTGCTTTGCACCGTCACAACACGTCTAATATTACTACATCGTGAAGATGAACATATACCGCTTAGACGGGCACTTCATGCCCCGAAAAGGAACCTTGGCTTGGGTTATCACTCAACACACGTGTAATATTCCTGGTCGATGCAAGGGGTCGAACCTTGAATAGATTGGTTATTGCTTTGCTAACATTACTGTCACTTTCAAAAGCATCAACTCTTGAAGAAGTGCCAGTATTTCATGGTCCCTGACACTAAAATACAGTAATATTACCTTCTCAATTAGACTGATATAATAATCAACAATTCTGATATAAGCTTTATTGTTATGTGATGTTACGTTATGTTTTTGTGTGACTTGCTTTTACTACTTATGTTTACTACTACGGTATTTACAAGGATTTTTATTCGTCAAATTCTTTGTAGCCGTCTGTAAACAGTACAGTCCAATTCCAAGTTGATCACTAACACAGATATATTTTTTACTATTAACACGGTTGAAAACTTGGAAAAGTTTCTAGCGAACAGGTCTACATCCACCGACCTTGAGTAGCTCCATCCGGCGGGTATCAGCCATCTATTACATTAATCCCGTATATTTTCCCAATGAACTAGTATTGCCGGCTTGTTAAATTTGTTGAGCTTGGAAAGCTTTACATTCCGTGACAGAAGTTAAAAACCATTGGATCGCCAAACACTTCATGATTAAATTAATGAATACCTGAACGAACGACGCCCGTAATGATAAATCAAATATGTAATAAAAGAAATTTTTATATATTTATACAGAAAAATAAATTTTTATATAGAAAATTGTTATAAATATATACATGAGTCGTGTTTCATATAAATCGGTTAGAATATATTGAAGTCAATGATAGATGCAATACAAGAGTTCGATACCCCTGCATCGAGACGTCACCGTAGTTCCCGACGGTGTCGTGCGTCAATGGGCGCGTGATCCCCGCCACGTTTCGCGTGGAAACTGTGCCACTTCGCTCCTCTCTCAGTAAAAGTACTTTCTTCCATCCGCTTTCGGAAACTCGTCTAGAACGAATTTCCTCGCTACAGTAACCTTGTGCGAATTGACATAAAGCGTTCCCGCTCTTACCCTGTAATTGGATCCACGCAGACTTTCGTTCATAAGCAAGTTTCTAGTCAATCTGTATTATTAATTTTTATTTAATTAAAACAAACATAACTATCAACTTATGAAAAATAATATACCTCCGTAGTATATTGACACGATATATCTAAAACCATAAGGATTATAGATATGAATTTGTATAGAAATATGATGTTTGGCTGATAAGAGGTCAGTTAAGACCGAATTTTAAGACATTCTAGCGCCAGAGAGGTTATAACGATTATTTGTAAGTAAATGCGTATATACTATAACTTCGTTTTGCTATATTGTGTGAGTAATTGTCCTAAATAATGTTAAATAAATTAATGTAAAAAATCTTTATTGTAATTGTACATACAAATTTGGAAAACTTTTTGTCGCAATTGTAACTTGACATTGCTGTCGGTAATGACATTGTGTTAAGTACTTACAAATGTCCTTTTGACCTTACAAAGCACCTTTGAAAAAACTAAAGGACTTACAACCGCCTTTTCTAAATATAGTTAACAATTCATATTTTTAATTGTAGTAAATTATAATAGTTATCTATTGAAAGTCTAGACCGACTATAGTTAACTATAGTTGACTATAGTCGGTCTATATCAGCAACAAAATCACAAAATACTTCGTTAGCTTTTGACGATAAAGCTCGTGCTACTAATTACAATTTGTTAAATAAATACAAATTTGGTCGTTCTGTTATAACACAGTAATAGCACATAATTTATGGCACATGATAAAGTCTAACAAAAGACTTACCTATCGCCATTATTCACTATAGCAATAGTAAAGAATTATAAATGTAAATATATAATTAGGACATGCATACCACTTTTATTCATAATAAAAAGAAAAGAAAAACTTCACTCTATCAGTTTCAAGTTACTAGAGAGAAATGGGTCCTCTGCTTGAAAAGTTTAAAAGTTTTATTTTGGAACTCAATAAATCCTTTATATATTGGTACTTCGTTTTATTTTTGGTATTATAAAAATTTTGTGTCATCTCTCTTATTAAGCCTTTTCCAATCAACTTAAAATTTTATTAAGTTAAGATTTCATTTCGCACTAATGAACCGTCGTAAAATACTTTTATGCGTGCTCATGCGTACTCTCTCTCTGTCCGGCACTAATCTTTACGGAAGCCAATAAAAATAAAGCTGTTAATGACGATTATACGCTTTCTTTCCTAATAAAAATAATTTATTTTCATTCAATAAACTAAGATTGGGATTACTACTTTTTTTTTTTTTAAGTCTTAAAACCTGTGATAATAATGCGGATATTACGATATGAAATATTACACTACACCTGTAATAATGCTAGTTTTTTTTGCTAACTAACATAATAAGTATTTAAAGTGTTATTGGTGTGTGTCACGAATGAATTATAATTGTTGCACTGCCCTATCGAGAATCCGATCATAAGATTTCGGACAGCGAGATTGAAGTTTAAGAAGACGACAATACATGTCCGTTTTTAACCTTATTTTTTCCGTTGTGTTTGCATTTTGTGTTTGCTTGTTAATGGTTGTGCTACTTGCACTAAACTTGCGTGAATATTTCTTATCATTATTATATTTTTCAAGTATTGTATATTATTCATGGAATTAAATAAATAAACTATTAAATTTTATTTTAAATATACATTGCAATACTATGTTGAAACAAAGTGTGCAATGTGGATGCATAGATAAATCTTAACCAACGTTATTTGGACCGCTGACAAGCATTAGACGGAAGTCGGATCATGACGACGCGTTCGTGACAGGAGTCACGTCCTGTTAGTAATAATATCGATATGCTATGCATCTCTACTTCTTCATAAACAAAAGAAATACCACCTCGCAAAACTGGTACATACATTTTATAGGTATAGAACAGTAGCAATAATTAAATTATAATTTTATTAAATGAAACGTAACACTTTATAACGATTTGGAATATCTATGTTATCAATAACATTGATAGCTTTAATAACCATAATAATTTAATCTTACAAAATAATAAAATAAGTCCTAACGGTATAAATTGATAGATAATAAATACATGATTGTTAACGTGTACAAAAAATACATTCTTTTCTAGATTCGTCTACAGTCGCCGAAACGCACGTTTCCAGGAAGAGCTACGGATCGTTTGGAATTACAGAACTTTTTATGTGTCTGGAGGAAGACAAAGACTCGATTAACGTTTCTGAAAGCCCATAAATTTTTAGTCTGTCTGGGCATTTCGCGCACGTGTCGAAATAGGTCAAACGTTTTGTGAATCGAAAACAAAACAAAAAAAACCCTTCGATTTTAAACAATAGCAGCTTCGAAGAACTTTCCCTATAACTATAGATCTTGTACCTATATATTTCAATTCAATTTTTAAAGTTTTTGGAAAGAATTCTTTAGTCAAACATTACTAACACATCAATATTTTGACGCTATTAGCAAATTAAGGCCTTAAAATGAAACCGCTACAACAAACACAAACCATTTAACCGCTGACCAACTTTAAGCAAATACCAATTTGTGTGTAGATTGATTGAATAGACGCGGGCACAAGGCGAGGCGGCGACAGCGTACGCGCCGCTGGTGCCGTACAGAGTCAACTCCGCGGCAAATTTCGCCGCTCTCGCCCACTGATCTACATTTCACCTCCAATATGGGTCAATAACTGCCCACGCTCAGCCCCTCCGTGCGCGGCCGTTCACCTCGCCACTCCAAATCATTGTTCGCCAAATGTAAAGCGTAGCTGGGGGTCAACGAACTCGTGGTGCGGCTGCTGTCTTCGTAAGATTCTTCTTCGAATGACACTCGACACATTGCCGAGGCCGCTAACACAAACATCCTCTTGCAATTCATTAAAATTAACGAGTAGGTGTACTTAATATGTTTACGATTTGAATTGCTGAGACGATTATGATTCGAGCAATTCATATCTTATAAACATGTGCGTTACAAACTCACAGGGCATTCTTCGCCAAAATTTTGTTATATGAAATATTAAAATTAAAGGACAAATTTAGAAAACATATAAATACATATAAAATAACCATACATAATTTCGTTATTTTGGTACACTTTATACATAGTTAAAAATAATAATAGATGTGAAGGAAGTGCCTTTGATTCAAAATAAAAAAATCATTACCAAGTCATAAGTGAAAAATGTTGTTGTTTTTTCAATGTCCTCTAATTTAAACTTAGCAATAAATACATGTTAAAACTTATAGATATTTTTATTATCCTTTAAAAGAAATTTAATTAAAATCAATATTGTAAATTCCCAGTTACTATAATTGGTGATATTAAGTTAAGACAACGATATGTTATAATAACATAGCTAGCTTTATTTGAAATAATTTGAAATAAAGCTAGCTTTCAAATTTCATTTTTCTTGCAAAGAATACAAAACATCTTGCATTCTCCTTTTATCTGATCCACAAACACGTGTTTAACCGCGTCCGCGAATTTTCACCGTTTTGTGTTATTATTTTGACTATGTAAAGTTTTAAATTATGTGAATCATTACTAAGTTGTTTTAGAAGAAAATTGGTATAGAAAAAGATAAAACTTCTAACAACAAAGTTTTAAATGATTATATTTTAAATGAAAAAAAAATTCGAATCAGTCAAATTATTTTTTTTAAAATAAACAGTATTGTTTAATTTGATGGATGATTTTTCAGTGTAAGGATATGTTGTAAAATACACAAAGCTAACAAAATATTTGGACGCAAGGAAAGTGGCGCGCTCGCACGAACGGACTCGCTCACTGCCTTCGCGCGAAGTGTCACGTTGAACTCTTACATAAGGACTTCGTGTGCTTTCGAAAATATAATCGGCAATTTTTGCCATTTCTCGTTCGAACAATGCTTTTGTCACTTATATCACGTCCGCAGAAGAAAGTAGCTCGTTACGGGTCTACGTTATCTCACAACGCGATCGAAGCCATATGTGGACGTGGCTGTGTTTAATGACCACGCCGAAACCGTTACCCCGTGCTTTGTTTTGGATAGCGGCGTCGCAAAATAGGTTCGCGTACAACGTAATATTTACCACAATTGTGCAGATGACACACACACCGACATAGCTAAAAGACGCAATGCACACATGCTCGTGTCAAAAACCAGCTTCGTATTTTGGCCTGGGGCGGTTGTAGCACATGGCGGACAGGTTGCACAGCACCGTGGCCCAAGGAGAAACACTCCGCTCGCTCTACATTGAGCGAGTTCGGAGCCGATGACTCCTCGTGACCGTGTCCTCCTTAGTGAGTGCTGGTTCATCTCGCAAAATTTCTCTCTTCTGTTCCGCATCATCACGAACAAAAAGTAGAGACCCGTTCGCTGGAATCGCGGCCTAGTTCCGGCAGCGACTGGTGGCGCCTCTCGTGGCAAACACACGACTTTGACTAACCCCGAGAGAGAGTACTTTCTAAAAGCATCTGAAGCGCTAATGACGCTGAAAAATGACAGTAAATCATATATTTAGATAGTATACCCCAAGAGAGCGCGCAAACTGGTTTGTAATTGAGCCATTCCATGTGTCGAAAGTAATTTTATTAACACCTTATAATATCATAAACATTAAAAACATCTTGTTCAACATATACAGGCGTTAAGTTATAGAATCCTCCGGTTGTCCGAATTGCGACTGTTGCTGTTTTGAATATTAATGCGAAATTAATATTGAAAAGTTAATATGAGATGTCAAAATGAATTGTTGAACACAATTTTTTTCACGTAACTAATGGCACTAATATATTTTTAATGTATTATATGTTAGTCTGGATAAAAGATGAATTTAGGTCATTTATTTTTTACATTTCATAAAAACGATGTGCTTTTTAGGGAAAATATGTTATTTACAAAATTTCAAAACAAATCGGAAACAAATACATACGAACATGATAATAATAAATATAAAAATCCTAAAATTTATAAAACGGTGTTCTTTGACAATAGTATCTATTACGAAACGTACACAAAATTAGTCAAACAATAATATGCGAAGGTTTCGCATTGGAATGTACCGAATATTTTTAAATGAAATTGTAATTAAGTACTCTAAATTATAATAACAATAATATCAATCGTAAAATAGTCCGTTAGTTTCGCAGGAATTGTGCACAAATTTTTATATGTTAGGGTTATGCTGCTGATATCAATAAAATTTTTATGCTCTAAAAGAAAACTGTTTGTTCTATCTATAATAAGACGACTAGAGACAAAAATAATATTTCGTAAAAAATAGTATAACGGAACATGGTCGATGTATACCTACATACATATACAGATAAAATAAATTTACACATGCATAAATATTATTATACATTCATACATATACATATAAATAACAGCAGTGTACACATACATAT
>DWIC01000500.1:0-11558 GCA_018248135.1 Battus belus
CTCCAAAGCAATGTAGCAACTATGTACTCTAATCTCAAACTCTATGGTGCCCAGCTTGAAGCACTCTATAAGGAATTTCTTGATAGGTTTGATCATACTTTTTCTCTTACTATATCACCCTTATTGTATAAGCCAAATTGTTCTCCTTGGTAAGTAGCTTATTCTACCATGTAGGTTCAGTGCTAATAAGTATTCATGTTGATTATTTTGAATAATATTTTAGCTTTGTTAACTGTCTCCTTATGTAAAATATATGCTTTGACTTGCAAGTTGCGGACATAGTCCTACTAACTAATCTTATTCTTTTGTGAGGCCGTTATTTTGAATCATTAGATTGGACTTAATTTTTACAAGAATTTGCATTTTGTCCTAACCTTTATCATTAGTAAAATAAAATGGTGTATTATGCTTCTGTGCTTACAAATATTTATCAAAATAAAATGATAGGTAAATAAAGTGGTCAAAAATGTTAGTGATTCTAATGATTTTAACATTAAAAATGAATTAAAAGGTTTGTGTCTAAATTTCTTCGTAGGTTACTATATAATACTTTTTTAAACAATGTATTTTTTTTATTACAGGTATTTTGTGGTATTTCGTAATGGTTCTCAAGATGAAAGATTGGACAAAAAAACAAGACTTCATCTTCTTGAGCTAATTGAATTACGTGCTAAGCATTGGCAAGGATCTGATTACATGAGTCAATATTATAGACATCGTGGCACACATGCAGAGGTATGTTAATCTCATGTGTTTTGAAATAAATTAACCTTGGTTAGCTAAATAATGATTTTTTTTAGCCACTACTAGTTCCAACTATGGAAGGGTCAGGGATGGGTGGCTCGGTTTCTCCAACGCTGGCTGCGCCTGCTGAGCCGCCCACTTTACTTGGCCCTGGTGAGGTCATTAAGCCATCTGGTAAATTTCCGAAGCCAACTAAAATACCTGGCAAAAACTATTCCAAGGATGAAGTTGTCATTAGAAATGCAGACTCTGGAAAAGGTAGCGCATATTTTTCTCAACATGTTTTTTTTTATATGATAGAGCTATAATTGTGCATGTGATAAGGATAGTCAGTAAATATAGGTACACCACAAGGAATGAATAAAGTCAATATGCTTATCTCTTTAGTTCATTCAATTGAAGCTGATGCATGTTGTAAAACTTTTGTTTAGTAGTAAAATCAATTATTTGTGTGTAATTAAAGATTTTATTTTAGTTTTTTTGTGTTAAAATTTGGCAAATTTTATTTTTATTTGGGTATATATATTTGTTTAAATTTAAAATGGTGTGTAATGAATAATGAATGCAGGAAGAGTTGGAGTTAGTGCTACAAGTTGAACTTGTGTTGTGGTGTTGCAGTGATGGGTATCAAGGGCAGGCGGGTGCACATGATCGAGGAGATAAGTGACACGATTATATCGTTTCAGCGAGGTATGAATGCATACTGTGGAGTGGGCGGTGCTTGCGCATGGTGTGGCGGACTCTGTCTATCCTTGCCTACTACAACTTAATGCTTTTTCTACTTTACATGTTACCATATTTATTACCATTACATTTTTATAGTTCTTTGTATAAAACACTAATATAGATATGATATTCATTCCAAAATATTTAATACTCTGTTATATTAATGATAACAAGACAACGGTTTATGGTTAGTAAACAAGAAGTGATGTTTGTCATACACTGCCTATTAATTGCATTTAGCTTTCAGCTTCCACAACATATTAACATATATTATAATATAAATCTTATAATAGTTAATTCCAAATTAGACATCAGAATTTTTTAATTATTCCAGTGAGTCCTGGTGCCAAAGAAAGGCTTGTGCAAATAACGGGTCCCAATGAAGAAAATGTCAAGTGAGTATAGTTTTATATGTAGTAAGAAAATAAGTATTTATTGTTAACCAAAATTTCTTCTTTACCCAATATAAGTGGTATAACTTTATGACAATTTTGGAGATTATGTAACAATAGCCTGCCTATATGTTTAAATTTAAGGAATACATAATTATATAAAATAATGCTGTTCACCGGTAATAATAAATAGACACATCTTGAAATTTGTTCTAACACGAATCCATGTAAATCTCTTTTAATCTAATTTTGACAGTGCTTACAGAAACATAACTATACAGCATCAAATTACAAGGGTGAATACGAAGTTCTTCTATCACAACAGTAGTGCTAGACATCTCTTTTTATATCTTTTATACATCTGTGATATGGGTTTTATTAATCATTTGCATGTTTTTATGGGAAAAAAAATTAGTTTATTCACCATTCACGATTTTTAAGCTGATGGGACATATACTTTTGAGATTTTATGTTGTATGTATTTTATGTCACATATATTTTTACACATTTTTTTGCCCGTTTTTCTGAGAAATACATCAAACTTTTAAAAAAAGAGTTTTGTGTAGTTTGGTGTTAAATGTAAATTAATAAAAAACCATCGATGTATTTTAGCCACGCGAAACATCTAATCGGGGACACGATCCGGCGTAACGCGTCGCCGGTGAGGTTGGAGGGCGTTCTCGACGGCGCGCTGGCTGGCTCTCGCGCTTCCCTTGATTCCAACGGCTCCGACGACGCACCGCGCGCCGTACAACGCGAGGTGCTTCATACGTCTTCATCCATTATAACCATGCCTTTATGAGAGTCATAAAAAAACCGAGTTGGGTACCCACTATTTTATGTTAAAGGTAACCATTACTGAAGAACTTAATTAAATTCAGTATATCTATCAAATTTGGGCGATTAAACATTTTACTATTGATATAAACCACAGTTTCCCAGACATTCTTTATAGACCATTTAAAAAAATCTCTGGTTTGAGGACCCCTGCAGCAACGTTTAGAGCATGTTCCTAAAACTTGACAAATACTGGATGCAAATTTTTACAAGCAGTTTCTTAAAATATTCTTCATGGCAGATTAAATCATGCGATTATTTAAGTTGTTCACTATCAAATCTGCATCACCATTTCTTTGTCACGCTCATACGCACATGTAGTCTCTAATGGTTCTCCTGGACGACTTTGAGAAATAAAGAATAAATGACAAACAATCACAAAGTATAAAATAAAGTAAATAAATAGGTACCAGTACCGAACAGTGGTAATCTAATGGTGGTTAAGCTCACCAGATAACAAGTATGTCACCTTTTCTCATTCTCATTAAGTTGCTATTGCTCATTGACAGTTGTCAGTTGAGTAAAACAAGGAGAGAAAACTGGTAAAAACAATTTTAAGATAATTTGTAATTGGATGTCGGTTATTATACTGATGGGAACACCAATTGATTCAATAAAATACATCAAAAATCTGCAACTTGTGGTGAATGCATACTATGCAGTTGACGCTAGAGCTAAAGGAACATGTATAACAGTAAAATGTACCTGGTTTTAGGCCTGTTAAGGGTGACCGAGGAATTTTGAATTGGAATTTGCTACCAATGGTTCATTAGTGTGACTTGGTTGGTGAAGGTGCACGCCAAAACCAATGCAAGAAGTACCATTTTTAGGTTAAGAGAAGTTAATATATAATGAATATAGTTTTGTAAAGAACAATAGTCTTTGTTATTGTTGTTTACAGAAGTATTAGAATACAATTATTTCTTAAGTATATTTTTTTTCTTTCATATTGTTGAGAATTAAAATAGCAAAATTTAATTATCTTCTGAGGAACATGATAGTGAATTAAATAAATATAAATGTTATTTTCAATTTCAGAAGTCGCCACATAACAACACTCGCGCACTTCTCCATAGTTTCTCGACGAACGACGCCGCGCTCGGAGAGTATAAGCACACTGTGACTTTTGGCCAACATTCCATTAAGATCACGGGCAATAATTTGGATCTCGTTAAAGTATGATTATGAATAATTTATTTAATATATTAACTGTGTAAAGGCACTCAACGCCTTTTAAGCATTGTGTACCCGTCTACAGAGATAATTAGTGGTGTAAAAATATTACAGAAAAGTTTATTAATTATATGAAATACACTATATGATATATGTACATGAATCGTAGCTGCAGAGATTCACATAAGAATCAGTCACCAATGTATCTTGAAGAATTGTTAGCATCATCATCATCAGCAGCTAGCTCATGCTGAAGTGGAAGTGATGGAAGGCACATCACTTGTGCAACCAATAAACTTTGGGGCTGGAAGATTCTCGAATGGCAACCCTGATCCAATTGAGTGCACTAGTGGACGTCAATAGTATAAACTATACTTAAATAAGATAATACTTAAATTACATATATACATGTTATTATAGAGAGATATGTATGGTGTTTGATCGGTAGACCGCGAAGCTAGTCCTGGACGAATACTTCGAGAGCGCGGGCGCGCTGGAAGCGCTGGGTGCGGGGTCGGGTGACTTCTTCACGCTGTCGCAGCGACCCGGCGCAGCGCTGCTGCTGCGTGAAGACGCGCTCAATGGCGATGATGACGTGTTCGCGCCCACGCACGCCGCCGACGATGGCCAAGGTAACGCATGCGCATTACGCACTCCTGCGCCTGTGTACTACGTAAACACACACACACAGAAGCTTTGCTATCTCAAGAGGTTTTAGACTAGGCTCCAACACACCCACGCAGCAGTGGTATCACAGGTCAAAAGAACCACATTCAGAACACAAGCGCTCTTGACTATACATAAACATTTTATACTCGACAGTTTCTTAAAATTGAATAAGTCGAATGTTATAAATCACAGAAAATCATGCATTTATATACTTTATGAATACACTGTCCACTGAGTTGTCACTTAAATGTGATATGAAACTTGTAAGACTCCGAAATAAATAAATTGTTTAACTTTAATGATTATTAATTTATTATACTTTGCATACAGTGTAGTCTGAATGAACAGTAAGTGTAATTTTAAAATGAATGTTAATTCAACTTTTATGTTAAGTATTATCAACTAACTTATTCAATCTGATATAGTTTGCATCCGGATATAATCGCACGAACGTTGACACAACAAGCTAATTATTTACTTTAGTCAATGGCATGTTGGCGTGAAGATGGAAAATGGGTGTGCGGTTTCACATTTTGACGGTTTCTTTTATTTTACAAACAGTAGAGACTGACTGAAGCATGTAGCTTTATATTATTTGAATATAGTTTATATGTATAGAAAAATCATAATATTGCCACAGTACAACAGTACAAATTTGTTGCCCATTATATTTATTTTTTGGTTAGTATATTATTTTGCCATATATTGTATTAATAATTTTTAATATCATTGACATCTCGATACACGGCTAGGGTTGGGTGTTTTCCAAATTTTTATGAACATCTTCATTGTTTAACAACCATTTATCAATTAATAATTATCACCCGCCTGTTAACCCTAGCGACCCAATTTCTATATTGTTATAAGTAACTGTAAATTTTGTTGTTTTTAATTGCATTTGCAAAGATAGTAAAATGGTAATTTCGATGATATGTATCGTCTTTTAAAAAAAAAATAAGTGTGAAATAAAAATGTTAAGTTAACCGCAAGCTAGATTATTAGATAATTTTCTTTGTTTCAAAATGTAGACAATTTTATTTTTTTGGTAAACCTGCTTTTCTATAAGTTTTACTAATAAACACTAAGAAGTGTCATACACAGACATTTTGGGACAATTTTCATTATGTATTTAATATCTCAGGGGTTCTCACTGGTGATCGATTTGGAAACATCCACATTACATTCCACTGCAATGATTCGTATTGAGCGTGAAATGGTTGTAGCTAGTTACATAATTATACTTTTACGATTTAGCATGACACATTGACATAATTTTTTATATATTAATATAGAGATATGAGATTTTTGAATAAATAAAATAAATATTAGAGATAAATTAACACACATGAATTATTATTCTGGCAAACATTGTGTTGTTTGTCCAGTGTAATGTCAACAAAGACAATATTGATGGATAAATTTGCTGTCGAAAAAAAACGCGTGGTCTGGTGCTCGTATTAAATATTTGATCGCGCCTACTGGAAGGTGAACCGGGCATGCTCTAGGAAGTTAGATGTGAATAGAAATTGGGTTGCAATAAACGGCCGGGGTATCGTTTGGTGGCGCAACGTTGCGTGGCGTTAAGAGTTGACGCAACGTGACGTCGGGCTTGGTAACGTAACGTGACGCGCGCGGTGCGTTGTGTGCAGCGGCGGGGGCCGGGGAGGGTGAGTCGGCGCCACGCCGCCCGCGCTTCTCTCGCGCCACTAGCACCGACAAGAATCAAGGTAAGGACGCGCTCGCTAACTAACACTACATCGCTGTTCGCCTCATCTCACATTTCTTTCGCCTACGATCAATCTTTTCGAAGGACAATAGTATATAAAAATTAAGTTATCGAAATATATCTAAGTACATTGATTTTAGTATGATGACGTAAATTATCTATTGTAGCCTATTGTCATTTACGATTATATATTTATTTCTATAAGCTGAGGGCCCGTCATCCACTGCGTTACATTAGCAACGAATGCACCCAGAGTGTTCACGCGTGGACAACGGGACCCTATTTATATGTAAACAGTATGCAGAAGTCAGTCATTAACAATATTATGTGTGAAAAGGCATGCGAGTGACTGTTTGATACGTAGATAAGGTAAAACTGAACAGGTCGCATAGTCGTTTGATAGCAGTTTGCAGTCCAGAATAGCAGCAAAGTGTTGGGGCTTATGTCTCGATGCATGTAAACTTATTCAAATCTCTCTCATTCAAAATTATGTAAGTGACGATCAGGCGTGCATGCACCACCTTATTTTTTGTTACAGAAAACCTAATCTGTGTTATAAGTTAATTGTTCACGACGAACGTGATTTAAATTGCAAAGGTCTAATTTTCAAAAATTATATTTTTTCTTGATGATGAACCTGTATTCATCTGTACGTAATATTTTTGTTACTTGTCTCTCAAAAAAAGTGTGCACAGCTCGTCCTTGGCGATATAAACGTGTCATTTATCGGATTATTAAAAGGAAGAAACTTGCAAAGGACGAAACAACCTTTTATGGTTCTTCAGTCAGTGCTATCTCCATTTAATTAATAGTTAAATTAGTTCTGTTCAGTAACATTTTTCAATTATTTAAAATCGGCGAAGACCCTGATCTACATGTACTTAAAAACCTCAATCACCTCACAAGATTCCTTGATCTACCTGAACAAGTCTTGAACACCCAATCTCCTTTTAAATACCTAGACCCTCCATTTTCTTGTAGAGACCTGGACCCCATTTTTTGTTAGGTACATTATGTGAGGTGTAGTGCAGTTGGAACCGTTAGGGCGCGTACAGTGTCGCGTGTCGCAGGTGCGGCGGGCGCGCGGCAGACGTACACGTACGAGACGCTGGTGCAGTACGCGGACTCGCCGCTCAGCAAGCTGCCGCCCGCCGGGCTGGCCGCCTTCCCGCCGGAGCTGGCGCGCAAGGTAACTCCGCGCCGCGAGCCACGCCCACCGCATGCCCCTCACGCCCCGCACGCCACGCTCGCGCCCGTCTCGCAGCGCCTGCTTGCGCCCTTCCGCGTCTGGCCCCCACTACACCACCCTAATTACCTCGCAGCGCTGCTCTGCCGTAACTTCTACTGATTACACTAACTATCAACCATTCAACGCGGCCAGGCTTACATTTTTTTCACCATTTCCCATTCATATGGTAGAATGCTTTAGTAGTATCTTTTGCATCGTGATGGCGATAATAACAACGCATTTGCACGGTGCACGACACGCAAATTAATTCTGAATGTTTGTCGAAAACTGTCGTTCCCCGGCAGCGCGACGAGGCGCCAGAGTGACACTGAACAACATCCCCGCCCGCTTACTGTCGTCGAGCGCGCGGCGTTTGCTTTCGTCGCGTGCTCGTTCGATGATTGCCAAACACAGACTCCAACGTATTATTAAATTATCAGATTTATTTTGTGCATGGTTTTCTGTTTCAAATGCAAACTAATATTTTTAGTATATTTAAATAGTGCATTCGATTCTGCTGTGACACGCACGTACAAATTCTCTCTTTGCTTTTTTGCTTCTGCACTATGTACTTAGACAAATATAACCTGTATATTATATTTTAAAAATGGCAACGATATACATTCTATAAATATTGATTTAGATAAAATTGACAATCGCAAATCCCCAGGGCTCCTATATTCCTAAGAAATTTACTATCTAAGCTTTTTCCTATACTAAGGGTACCTGATCACATTAGTATAAGAGTGACGTTATTTGTTTATGATAAGAGTGAACGATTAATTTTAGAATTACTGCGCGCACGACGAGCCCGTGGGGTATTTTGGCGTGAAGACTTTGCTTTAATAACTTATTATTTGATATTTTCGTGATCTCCATAAGACTGATAAATTTGACCAGTGTGTTATATATACGAAACAAATATTTACTCCTTAAATTTTTTCGTTATTATATGTTATTGTTAAGTCGTTTACGTGTGATGTTTTGAATTATTTATTATTATATTTTGGAGAGTTCCTACAAATTGTTCTCGTTTGTTGACGCTGCTCGGACAGAACGGTTATTCGCGGGAGGTTCGCCACAGGTAGAGCTCACTGCACTCTGCGGATCGTAACTATGTTAATGCCATTGTAATTAGCGAGGTGATGTTTTATTGTTGTTTTACTTGAATTGTTAAATTCTATAGTGTTATTTTGTCATTGTCAATTGATTTTTCTTTTTCAATAAAAGGTTTAAACTATGTGTTTTTTTGCTTGTTCTGTTGCTTACCTACTAACATACATGGTGTTTGTGTGTCTGTCTTCGACGCCTGTAGTATAGTGACGACGCCTTGCTGCGGTACTGCGTGCCCGTGGCTTTTGCTTGTGTCTTGGGTTTTGGTTTAATATATGTAAATACTAGGAATAAGGTAAAATATATAAAACAGCTGTTTTGATGACTGCTTATATTTAAGATACAAATTGTTTGCATACATAACCATAGACACGACATGCTAACGTTGCCAGTTTGAAATGAAACCGAAAGTTGTTTAGCAGTAAGTACAAGAAGACAGTCAAGGTCACAACGATGCGCTGAGTGCGGGCGGCGTCGCACCGGCCGTTGTGGCGATCAGGGGGTTATTGTCGGCTGAGTGATGAAGTATACATTAACAAGTGTACCCACTTTAAACACATAGATATTAATTTTATTTCGTAGACTTTAAAGTTATAGTTCATTGCTGATCGAGTAACAATTACAATATGTTATAGCGGTAATGAATTTTAATCGCCAGCGAGGAGCTTGAGTAAAAAATTGTTTTTATAAATCGATATAATACCTTGAATTAAAAGTTCAGTTCGATCCAAAAGTAAACTTTTCTCTGAACTAATTCTAAAATTCTCAAAAAACTCAGATATAAATATCTTTGGAGTAGCTTGTCAGAAAAAATATCACTGTTTATTGGTTAAATATGAAAATTGTATAAATTAATCTAAGATCGATAAATATCTAATGATAACAGCTGCAATATATATTAGCAACACGCGCTAGTTTCAAAGCGAAATGACGCGCGCGAAGTTCATAATGAACTGTCAAATGTGCAGTGTCGGTAGTCTTATTTTCTGTATTTTACAAGTTTCATAGCACTTCAATATTTTTTCCTTCAGAATTCTACAAAGTATTAGAAAACTTCTTAAAAAACTTAAAATGAAATCTTATGAATTACAAGCGATAATAACTTCTGTGGTGTATATATACTAATGTTGCCGCTGAATAAAAATTATGAAACTTTCATTTAACGAAAGGGAATTTTGCATAGTTGTTGCTGTTTCAAGATCCATACAAATGAAGGCGAAATATGTAGAAAGTGGTGGAGTACGGTTTATTGCTTTTTCTCATTAAACCTTTGGGTTTCATTTATAACAGCTTATATTCTCTCTAATCTCGCAGTAAACTAGTCTCTTGAAAGTATAATACATTACTAAATATTCGTTGTTTGTACACTTGGAGTCTTATTCTGAAGCCTGATTTGTACAGAGTTGCTTGGAGTTCGACAGCGTCAGTTACCTGAAGAAAGTGCGCGCTGCTGTCGCCACCACCGTTGCCGCTCTGGACGCGCCCGATTCGCCTGAGCCGGAGTAAAGCGCACGAGCCTCGCCCGCTCACACAATTACACCAACGCATTTTCAGCAAAAGGGCGATTGTCATCTTTTTTAATAACCTGTTTATAGCTTAACAGTAAATGTGGCAAATAATTAATCTGTACTTGCACAAGAAATTTTTCGTAAAAAAAAATTTATGTAAAACTTTTTGAATTTTCATTAAAAAAATTGTTGAATATTTTATAATCAAAAAATAATGAAATAGGTAATAAAGACAGTAGATAATCGCCTGTTGCTCTATTTTGTTAAATTTGCACAAGCACGCACAACATTAATTTACGCACGCGAACTTCCGGGCGAGACTTTAAAAATAATTTCATTATTAAAATAAACTTTTAACGCAGCAATCATATCAGTCATTACTATAGTATCAGCGCAGGTGATAATATTAAGTTAGGTTGCAATTTATGCTTTTAATTTTTTTTCTGTGTAGAAAAATATAATCTGTGACTTGTACAAACAGTATGTTTTGGCAGCCTTCCATGTTAGGAATTCTTTTTGCTTGACGTTATACTAATATAGCGGACTTATTTTACTAAAAGTATTAGCTTACCAAATTATTTAATTTTTTTGATTGTTGGTATATTTACTCGGTTTAGCGAAATATAATTAATATATTTAAATTATATATGCGAATCTTTGATAATTGTGATAGGTATATGCGTCCATTTACAGCGTATAGTTTTGTTAGGAAACTCCGCGATGGAAAATTTGGTGTAAGGTAACAGTTTGCAATAAATGTATTTGTAAAAACAAAGCATTAATATTTCTGAGTTGTATTAATAGAACAAATATACAAAGATCTTTACTGTTGTGTAACAATCATATATAAGTGATTAAACTCCTTTTGATGTAAATATTGACCATTAACAAACGTCATTGAGAGATTCCATTTAATATAAGACGAATGCATGCATTTCTCTGTGTGACTGTGTACTCATATATTTATATATTTGTTTATAGAGTCTAGTCCTGCCTCGTAGGGGTCGATTCTCACTACTCTGTAAGCTTTTGTATTTCAGGGGAAGCCTAGTAAGCAATGTTCATTTTTTAAATGTTACTATTTCTATGTTGAAATTTATATAATATAAACCATGTTATAAACATGTATTTAAAACTATGCAATTTGCTGTGTCTTAAACCAAATGACTTTGATAGAAGCTCGAATTAATATATATAATATATCGTTTAAAACAGGCTTCCTATTTAACTAAGTTACATTGAATATTTATTATAAAAGGGACTTTATGAAGACTGTTCATATTCAATTGTAAGGATTGTGAAACGTTTTATTGAACTTTTAAATAATTCTAAGAGAAATGATCCATAAATAAAAATTGTCTTTTCCTACTTGTTAAAATATTAAAATTTTCTTGGGTCAAAGTAGTGTACTAAGACGGAGGACACAATAGTAAATATACAAT
>DWIC01000501.1:0-11557 GCA_018248135.1 Battus belus
GTCATGAGTATTATATGTATTATAATAATTATGACAATTCAGATTTTCATAATCTTCAATAATGTTTTTTGGCTTGAAGTGTGTAATTATTCCATATTGGCCTAATTGATATCGCGCTTTTTCAGTCTCACTTTTGTAAGTGAAAGGGACAGATGATTGCAATGTGCACCAGCAATTGTGAATAGATGTAAAGATACGTTCACATAGTTACTTTTTAAAAAGATGTGCATCTAACGATATATATTAGGTGGACCGGAAAGTAATGTCGCTTTCTTGAGTTAAATTCACGTGACTACATTTTCAACAAGTTTTTATTTTTTTCTCGACAATATGTTCACCTTTGATATCAACAACCTTTTGCCATCTAGTATACCAATTTTCAATTGAATGTTTTTATGTCCTACTTAGTACATTAAATTAGTTTTATATAAAATTATGTGGATTATCATCGTCGTTGTTATTCTTTCGTTTGTGAGCAGTAGCAATCATGTATAATTAATGTACGAAGTGATAAATAATTATGTAGGATTCTATCCCGAGAATAGAATTCACGTCCTAAGATGGAAGAAGAGGACATGACTCCTACCGCTTGGCTGATACGTGAATTATAAGTTGAAGAAATTTCGCTAATATTAAAGAATATATAGTGATAACTTTTACAACATTCACAGGTTCTACATATTGTATTCTTGACTCTGATATCGGCGAGCAAAATGGACTGACCTCTGAAGTAGGAAATCGAAAACGAGATTATCTTCAACACTTCCTACACAAAAACGTCACGTCATAGAAGTATTAGTATGGATTATCGTATGAAAAAAGCAATAAACGATGATTAATAATCAAAAGTTGCCTGCAAAGGAAACCGCATCATTACGCGTGCGTACAAAAACCCGCTAGTTCACGGGTGACTGAGTAAAATTCACTCGATTACTGCAATAAACGTATCCTCAATTTGCAATAACGATGTCGCCTGATAGCCTTGTAAAAAGTCTCGCCTTCATTAAGGCTCCGCTTCAGCCGAGCTTTCTCTTCCCGATATCGGTGGATATCTACTTAATTTTATGATTAGGTTAGGTTAGGTTAGGAAACACACAGGATACACATGGAAACTACGTTGTTTCCCTTCAGCTCTGACTTTAAGTGGAAAATTAAATTTTGATACATAAAATGGTTTTAAAGCCATACATCTTAAGTTTCCGAAGGAGAGCACACGGAGCGATAAACGTATTGTATGTCAACACACAATGTCTCTTCAACACGACGTCGTTATAGACACGGATAGACACTGAATGCACGACGCTTACAGCTGGTACTATTGGACGCCTTACACTTGAAATGATGTGATACACACAAGCTGAAACTATCCTGAAAGGTTTTAATCGATCACTTTTAAACGACGTTAAAACTATTTAGAACGGGTTGGTTTAAAAATGACATTAAAATTTTTTTATTTGAATATAGAACTTCTTATAATTATTTTCATGCATGCATCATACTGCCACTAGTTTTGACAAATTGGCGGCAACCAAAAAATTACGTGTTTAATTACGTATTCAACACATGAACATTTTCTATGTGTAGCAATAAAATCACGAATGGCTTTTAGTGGAAAAGCTCTTTTCTCACATTCCTTTTTTACGTCATTTACAACTAGTTTAACAGGTCATTAGTGTAAAAAAAATCCGGTTATTTTTCTTCCGTTGCGAGATTGACGTGTAATCGTGGACACAGACGATGAAGTAACTTACGAAACTCGAAGATATTTGTTAACAATTACCTGTAACAAAGAACACAACAACTTTATAAGTATCATTGTTTATATAAAAACGATCTACTTTCAATATTCATAAACAAATTAAAACATAGGAAAAGTCAGTTACGGCTCCATATTTATGCGTTAAAACCAGTTTAAAGGCTGCAGTCTCACTATGGGTTCGATTTAAAAGATATTTTATCATAACGTCTCAACCAATAAATTAGTTCTAGCAACTTCGGATATATGAACGTGTGCCAACTTGTTGCACGAATTAATGTTAATTAAATGATGAAAGCGGTAATAAATGAAACAAAGAAGAACATTCATCAATACAGATATTTCCGCATGCTCATACATATACACGTCGTTTTACTGAACAAAAGGAAGACTCACGGAGGATTGCTTTCGCCAATTACAATATCAATAAGCATCTTTAAAGATATGTATGTTTACAAACATTATTGTGTTTCTTAAAATAAATACCTCTGATTAAAAGGTAAAGAACTTCCTTCATTTCACAGTAGTAACTAGTAAGTAGTAGTAGCTTGATGGGTCTTGGTGCAAACGCTTTCAAGGAGGGACAGCAAATGACCTTTTAACCCCTTTAAAACTTTTACACCAATAACCATACAACCTCTTTGACTGATGGTACAAACGCAACATTACAAATATAACATAGCCTGTTAAAACTGGATATTAACGAACGCAATCAATATCTCAGTATTAATTAGCTGAACCACCTTTTCTCTATATTCTCCAATGTCTACGTAACCTGTTGCATTTCTCCCGGCATGTACCCGGTGACGATTAACGAGTATTGTCTTTAAATCTAATTGCCTCAAGGAATTATTGCCCAGGTCGGAGTCTGGTCCATTTCGCGGCGGTTAATCATGTATAATGAATATCCAATTAAACTGAGAGTTCATTCATGTTATTTTAAGAGCTAACAAATAAGGTTTGATAAAGTCGAGAGTGTTTGTTATTGAGATATAATGTAATGTTAAGTGTGTTCGATTTTTTATACAAATTTCGTAATGGTTACGCATCAAAAATCGGGAAAATAGTACCAAAATACATTAATGTTTATGTCTCTTTTAATAGAGGCCCTATAGGAAAACTAGAAAAATATGATTATAGTACCAGATATTTAATATGGCACATCGAACAATAGTAATGGTTACAGCAAAGAGTAATTTAAATTTATTGTGATTTTAAAATAATAACACGTATTAATCAAGTACGTGCTTTTAGTAGTAATTAATAATAATGATAGTAATAAAAATAAAAACGTAACAAATAGAAGAAAAAGAATGGAAGAAAAAAAGGATACACCCAACGCATACTTTATTTTACATATAATGCATCGGAATACCTAAAATCACCAAATAATCAAAAATCTTATATTAACTTGAGCATATATTTAGATCGAACAGCAGACAAAGATTATAATCCTCAAACCTAAACCGGTCTCTTAAGAAATATTGAAGGGATTTTAGCTATGTTTAACAATGAATGTATATATGCTGGTAACAATTGTTAGCGTGTCATATAACTTAAATTTTTAAATACCTTTCTATAAACTTAGGATTATAAGTTTTGAGGAACATGAAGTTGTTGCAGGAAGTAAGGTGATATAAACCCATTAATTCGTCTTGCATTAATGATTGTATTTTCTAATGTATGACTATTTCTTATGTAATATTGCCGAGCGGAATATGTTGCAATATTTCATTATTAAATTATAATAATGGTAGCTTTTTAAACACAAAGTTTGAAATGCACAACCTAAACAAACTATTATTTTTAAACCAACCAATCCTTTTAAAAATATTACGAAATCCGTTTACGGTCCAAAAATACAGATGACTGAAGCGAACCTCGTTTTGTGTGTCAATAGGATGTTTTGCATCAACATCACGTAGTTGTATGGAGTCAAAATAAATTGGACGGACGGGTTGGAACACGTCTCGACGCGGGCGGGGACAAAGAGCAAGCGAAAGATCACGTAGCCTCTCCCGTTAAACGGTTGTCTAAACAAGTCATCGGATGTACGAAGGTATTGGACCAGCTGGGTAAATAAGATAAATAGTTCCCAGCAGTGAGCTATGTTGGATGACTTACAAAGATACTCTTGGTTATATTCTCAGGCGTGTCTATTTCTACCGAAGGGAATGTGCCATCCGTATTCCCTACCATAAATAAAGTATTGTAAGAATTAGTTCTATTTAATATAAACTATAAAATGTGCAGTGGCAGGCTAGCGGTAGAGGATTGAGATTTGCGTTACGTTGCGTATTGAGAGTTACGTAGGTCGCAGGTTCGATTCTCGGCATACAATCTTATATAATTCACATTTTATTCATTAATAATATAGGATTTCCACTACTCACAAATAAGTTTCCAGAGAATGGGCAGCAGTGTCTAATAATAACAATCGCCACTCGCCGCTGTGGCGATCACGGTATATTCCCCCATATTTTAGGGAGGCCTAAAGTTTTCATGGTTATAGTTGAGCGATTCTGGCTTGAAACTATACACAAAATTAATTAAATTTAATTAAAAACAGCTTTAAAGGTATTATGCCCAATTATTATTAATAACAAAACCTATCTATAACCTACGAATAAATTATAAGGAAATATATTATCGTGAATGCAGCAATTAAATTGTTTCGTAAAACAGGACGGATAAAAACTGGTCACCGGATCGAATGTACCGAATAAAAACCAATTACCTAAAGCCCTTTTGTAGAAAAAAAATGTGAAACACACGTATTGTCATTCCAATAATATAATGAATATATGCTTAAAGTTTTTTGTCCACGAGAATGTACAGATTTGTGTGAATTTTCAAGAATAGCGAGTTATAGTGAAATATTGTAGTTATTTAGATGAAAAGTAAACGCGTCAAAGGCTTTGTTTACATATTATTATATGTCAAGTAGATTCAATTTTTGAAAGAAACTAAATTTACACCAGCTATTGTTTTGACGCGCGTAATTCGGACCTGATTGGACGATCGGTTTCTTAAAAGATAACAAAACCATAAACTGCATATTGTTATGACTTTTTAGTACATGTATCAAAAATAGCTTGACCTATTCGGATTAAAGATAATCCTGAATTGCCTATTAATTTCGATATTAGATACCAGCGCCATTATACATCAGCACAGTAGCAATTAGTCCAGTATAGTGTATTTATTAAAACTTTTCTAATACGCTGTAATTATATACGAGATTTTCATGTCCATTTTTATTGATGTAGTATAATAAATCAAACGTGTTCTTGCGGTCTACGGTCTACACTTAGGTGAGTATTGGTGGAGTTTGATATCTATCAATCTGCAGACCGTCGCCTCGGGCGCGGACCACCGCGAACTATGCATAGTTTTTTTTGGCCTACTTTACGCGTAATTTGTTTCAAATATGTTCGCTTAGATGAATGATAAATCTATATTAATGCTTTCGTTCGTTGCGCGGGCAATGCTGTAGAAAGTGTTACGTTTTAATTTATTTAAAAATGAATAATAGGAAATACATTTCGCTGCGTGGCCAAATAACAAGTTAGTTATGATATTGTGGGATTTAATTTATATTCAGTGTAAAGCAGAGAACTGTTCCTGAACTACACTTCATATATAGTCATTGCACACCAATGTTAGGAAGCATTATGAGACTAGTAGATACGAAAGACTTTCTCTAGGCTGTGTTAGGTTACATTGCCCGTCTCAAACTCGTACGAAGTACATCTTCATTAATTTTTGAAAAGTCAAATGTGAACGTGAAAAGAAATTAATTTTTATTGTAAAAGAAATCAAAATCAAACATTATATAACTACCAGAATCGAGCAACAATCACGTTATTATATCAAAAAACTTAAATAATCTATGTGTGTGTGTGCACGAGTGTGTATAACAAAAATTAACTTAACATCCATTCATTCTTATAAAAATTTGTCAACAACACAACATTGTTATAATTTAAATAACGGACACAAACTGTATTTTATTAATTTCGCGTAAATTCGTACAATATAACCGTCATATTTAGTCGTCTCGGAATTAAGGAATATCTAATATCTTACAACAGACTAATGGTTGTCGGTTACGGTTCCTACTTCAGAGACACTTGCAAACCTATCCATTATTTTTTATAGATGCAAATGAAGTGATCCAAGACACATCAAGGTTTTAGGTATTTAGCTACCTACTAAGATACAATATCGAAGTTACAAATTAAAATAAATTAAGCTCATGTATAACATTAAACAATGTGTACTGTTAGAATAGTCGAATACAACATTCTCGGTATTATTGTTAAAAATAATATACACTGCGCGCCTGAATTCATTTATCAAAAGTCTTCTAAAGAAACTAAGTCAAAATATGTGGCATTAGAAAGTTGCACGAGCGGGTTGAACGAAGTACGCTCCGCAGATTCTTGTCGAGGTAGCTGAATGCCCGAATACGTGCGCTGAAAGCAAAAGTTACTGCGTACTTTTGGGATCATCTACCAGATGCACTCATTCATAGTTCGTAGATGGTCATGATATTGAGAGAAAGCCTTTATGGTTTATTTAAGGATTATTATCTTTAAACAACCACATAAATCGCACATGCGTAGACAAGTTATCTTTACGTATATTACAACTTATAATACATTTGGTTGTTATAAACATTTATAATCAAAATAAATGTTTAATTTACGAAAAACGACGTCGCATATCGAACATGCGTCCAGGATCCTTCAGGAGTTAAAAAGTCGAGGTTATCAAGGCATATTGTTTAATATAGTAAATTGTGTTTTTGAAGTTACTAAATTAGCAATTAGACAATATTAAATATTTTTCTATTAACACCGGAATTTACTCAAAAATTGCTCCTGTGGTAAACACAAAATTAACTCTCTAATTACACGATAACATGATTAGACAGTGAGTTTAGATGAATTTGTAAATACATTTAAACGAAGATATATAAATCTTGATTAATGTATATTATTATGAGCTTAATAAGCCTATCGTGCTTAATATTTTTTGGCATTTGACAAATTGTTCTTGCCTGTCCTCCCGAAAAACCGTTAGCTAGTCCTGTTACCGTTTTTATCGTTTATAGGCAAAGCTTTTGATCTCTGCCTCGTCTGATGTCAGGCGATGAAAAGGCGATGGTGAGATTTAAGATGGTACATACTTGCCCAGAAGGATGTTATAGTTGGCTGGAAACAATAACGCAGGTACGTAGAACCACTCCTTGGTTGTTCGAACTAATTGAATGTTTTTGTATTCGGTGAAAATCTTTTGTACAAAGATAGGATTAATATCGTACTAAGATGTGGGGATGTGCTAGTTTCTATCGAATACACTGGAGTCCCATAATACTGTGACAACACGATACCACTTCGTGTGGTGGGTTTCCATTTACAACGCTCTCATTCCAAACGCTTTGTGATATCTTGGTCCTTTTTTAATAAACCTGGATTAAAGGGTTGCAAGATCAGCTCTCTCACAAACTTTGCACGGTTTTCTTTTGCGCCATGTTACTAATTCTAAGTTTTCTTGGCCCAACACGTCATGTGCTTCTGACTGATAGGCCACACAACAGTGTTAAATTATTACAGTCACGAAACCCGCTATCCGCTACTGCTATAGCTGTAGACATAGCAATAAACAATGAGTGGTTACCACATAAAAATTAGCATTTCCGTGCACATTGATCGCTCGAATTCAGACCGGGCGAGGCTCCAAGGTAGTGCGCCGTCCCGTTATTATGACGGATCGTGTAATGTATTTTCATCGTGTAACCAGGTGCACCGTCACTTCGTATTGTTAATTTATTGACGTGTCACAATCCAATACTAAAAAATAACGTATTTCAGAATTATAACTTTAGTCAATTGTAGCTAGGCTCGAAAACAAGTTTCAAGAGGATGGAGCAGCATCCCCAAGGATCATAATTAAAAATTTCGTTTCCATTGGGCGTCTATGGGCTGACACGATATTAATACAAGATTTAATAACACTTTATTTTGAACAAAATAATTTATATGGCTTAACTTTTACTTTCTCCATGTGGTCGACTTGGAACTGAGGAGATCAGTAGACAAACAGTTGTGAAAGAGGGCAGGATAAAGCGTGTAGAATAGAAGCCTTACTGGGTCTTTAAGATTCAGGAGTGGAAATTATGGCCTGGCAAGCGCAGCGTAATATGTCCATTCATAATGTTGTCAGATGACCTTAACGAGGTTACGTGCTAACGAAGCTCGATGAAGGGAAAGCTGTGTCCAGCAGTGGACGTCCAATGTTTTCATTATAATTCTTTACGACCGTTTTGCTTCGCTTATCATGTTTTTTTTTGTTTTGGTTGACTTCAAATGTTTGAAGGCCTTTTTCTAGAATCCATACTTACATGTTTTTCTTTTTTAAGTTTCTATGTTTAGAGTGGTTCATACTGTTTTGTTGAAGTCATGTTGGTATTAGAAATTTAAACTTCCGAAGAATCCGTAAAAATAGTTTTACATCCTTATTTGAGTAAAACCATCAGGATTTTAGCTCTATTTATGTCGTGTTGTTTATGTCATGACAATTTACGTAAATCTACTCTTCCTGCGTACTCTAATATGACAATTTTGTTTTATAAACATAAAACTAGCGATGTCATAAATGAAGACATAATTGGAGATGAACAAATAAAATAATAATTCAAATGATAAAAACGTGTTTGATGAATAGTAAATATAATTAACTGTTAATGAAGGCCAATGTGTGCCGCGTGCGAAATGTCACCTTGTTTCGAGTGTGACTCACTAGGTAGCGCCACTCGCCGGCGCCAACTTTACGCCGTAGCTTCGCGCCTTTTAAGGCTATCGCCATTTTAAACATGTTCTTATCCGTTATGCTTGCGAAGCGTAAATTGATAATAACTCCGCAAAAGATTTTACATGAAGAATTTACAAGAACATTTGCTTTGTTACATTGTAAAGTATTATGTTGTATACGTATATCGATATTATTTTGGCGGTTTATTTTAACTATTAACATACTATAAGAGGGATCGGATTGTAAAGTCGCTATCTCCACGGATTTTACAGGAAAACCGATTATTATTAACGCTCAAAATGTATAACTTGAGAAAGCGACAATTATTTTCTGGTCCCCCTGATATACCTAATTACCTCTTACTTTTTGCTTAACAGGCCTTGTGATAGTTATCACCACCACTTTAAACGATCTAGGTGCATACAGATTTTTATTTCTAGAAAGGCTACGACCAAGTCAATTAAATAACTAGGAATAAATTCATAGTGAAAATCTATGTGGCGGTATCTCTTTGTAACCTGCGGAAGGATTTTGACAAGTCAAGAGGTAACATCAGCTAATTTCTGTATCGAGTTTCCAAAGAAGAATTAATTTCTTTAATGTTAATTGGAAGCTCATTTAAAATTTGTTTATGTAGAGAGAAGTCAGGTCAGGGAAGGTGAACGTCAACATATTGCAAGAAAGACTCCTTAAATGTAACGCTAGTGTTCAACTCTGCCTACTTTTCTAACAACGCGATGGAACTGAAATCAGTACGAAAATCCATGGAATGCTATAGAAGTTATATTTTTATTTTCACGTATATGTCATGTTTGTTGGTTGGCGTTTACAATTTCACTAGTTTATTTTACTGTTACTTACTAGAGTAATAGGAAAGCCGTTTAAGTCACTCACAAAGGTGTTTCTCAGTTGCGAAATAGGTCCCAAGGACCACCGACAAAGGATCTTGGCTTAGGATTGGCTCCCTCCGATTCAAAACTAGGCTGAAGCGGTTCCTTTTATGTTTTATCAAGGATTACCGAGTCAATCTAAAAATTGTTCAAAAGCTTGTCTAGTTTATGTAAAAAAATATAATTTTTATTAAAATACTCAGAAGTCATAAAAATTAATATTTATCGAATAAAGCGTAGAAAATAAACGTCGCGTAAATACAATTTTCTGTAAAGAGATAAAATCAATTAGATAAACAATCCTCACCGTAGCCGGAATGAGAAATCTTTCGTTCCCCGAGAAAATACTGTAATGTGTTGGTAACTGTACAATTTATTAAAATCCAATATTAGCGTTATATCTTTTATCGGAGGCAATTTATTCCGTAAGTGACGGTCGATGGCTGGAATAAATCAATGGTTTATGGGACATTCGTAACTAGTATAAAAAGTTTCGTTAGAGGAATGAAAAAAGAAGTATTTTTAGCATGAGGCTGTCTTTACTTTTAATTAAGTTTCTTTATCTTCCAGATAGGACAGAGGGTGTCCACAATGCGGCGTCATCCCTGTCCGAACCCTAAACTTCGTTAGAGATAGGAAAGAAAAAAAATGAAATAAAAGGAACTATTTAAAAAAGAGACATAATTTTTGTATAAGTACGAACAGTTGTAGGTTGAAATTATATAATTTAATATTCATTTTACTGATATTTGTTGTTTTGTGTTTGACTTTTAATGTTTCCACTTGTAAAACATCTTCTTTCTCTAAGAAATCAACCCGCATTCTACATTCGTGAAAACATCTTAAAAACATTGATACTAGAATAATACAACATATTTCAGAGTGATCACTTTGTAGAGAATGATTGAAAACTGGCGTAAAATATTTTTGTTGACAATTTAGCTATACACTCTTATGTTTCATTTGTCATTAAACTACAACCTTATGACCTTGCATAACTAGTCTTCTCACAAGAAGGCAGAATATATTATACTAAGAGATTTCCTCGAACCAGAAAAAAAAGAAATAGCTTCTCTCGAAATCTCATCACGATTTGTCTGTGTAAAACAAACAATGCCGCTCAATACAAGTGGATCGTGCTGTTGAATTCGTTTAATGAAACAATGAAACAATTCACAAACACGATGTGCCAATGTCGCATTATAGGTTGATTCCCGAAGCCATATGTTTGAGTAGTAATTTAATTTCATTAGATTGAGTTACATTAAAAAAAGTAGTAAAATATCTATGCTTGAAAATACTTGTAACAAAGGAAAGGAAAGGGGCCGAAAATTTTTCGAGTTACGTTTACGGGTCTTTAGACGCAGCGAGCAGACGTACAACGTCCGAAGTCTCATCGGTCGTCATCGTGGCGATGTTTGGAGCAGGTCCATCCTTTCCAATGTGCGTCTATCGGCTTACTTGATAATGATAAAGAGAAAGTGCAAATAGTGGGAAACTATATAATTAATTATTTACAATTATTATTTGACATTGTTTCAGGTTTGCCTTAGATCAAGAAATTTTCGTAGCTTTAACTTGAAGGATTCTATTATAGGGGAACTCAATCTGATTCTAGTTTCCACCAATTTGGGCTTTTCTGGCTTTTTCTCATCACGTATAGAAGTGGTTACGGTAAATGATTATGATTTTAAGTATATTTGGCTTTATAACCTTAAATATTTGGCAGAATTTTGAAAACAACGCTGATTAAGAACTTACGAGACAAAATATTTTTGCTCGCCAGCAATCACCGGGTGTAAGATTGAAAAGAACTATCCACAGTTCTTTTCCATCTCACACCTGTCTAGCTTTTGGCCTGCACCTCTTCAAACTATTAAAGCTCAAGGGCTCCGCCGGAACTTTTCTCTGTTATTACATTAGAACTTCCTCCGAATCGGGTAAATAAAGATTTTGATCCTGAAAGGTATTTCTTTGACTATTGAAGATCGTCGACTCCCCGCCCGCGTAAACACGAAGGCGGCTAAGGTTATACACACATTACATAAACAGACATTAAACTATACATATATACATCGACACGGGTATAGCC
>DWIC01000502.1:0-11557 GCA_018248135.1 Battus belus
GTATTATATACATAACATAGTAAGAATAAATATACGAGAAGAGCCTGTTAAAATATTCATCGAAATGAATATTAAATTCTGTTAAGAGTGAAGAGTGAAGCGATTTAAATAGCATGATCTTAAACGTATATAGAATTTCTGTAATTTTTTATTTAAAAAAAAACAGGGATAACAGACGACTGCTATCTTTGTTTTTTATAAATTTAATTGATAAATTAAATAAAAATAAAAATAAAGACTCTACCACCTAATCAATAATATATTAAAATAATCTACATAATAAGTAATTATTTCTAATGAGTTTGTTCATAAGTTATGACATTACGACAAAGGTATTTAAAACCACTGCACCAATTCCGCTTATTATATATTGGGAATAAAATGTATAATAATGTGAAAACATTAACATAACAGCCTAAATATCTATATCTCCAACATCGATAATAAATCTTTAGAAACCTATAATAGATACCTAATAAACCAATACTAGATATCCTAAAAATTATGGTTTTATTATGAATACAGTTTGTTATATAAACATTTTGTGTTATGTAATTATTGGGCTTATTTAATTTAAATATATATAGGAATACAAAATGCATAAATACTTTAAACTCACTGGTATCAGCTGAAAGTTTTCCTTCTCCACGTATAGGCAGCAGCAGGAATTGGATATCAACTTTATACTTTCCTTCAAAATGCAATTTGGGAAATCGAATACGTGAGCGCAATGTCTGTTTTTCGAGATCTAATCTATAAGAGAATTAAACCAACATTATACAAGACATGTTTATCAAACTCAATAAAATTGCACAATCATTAGGCATCAATAATTTTATGATTGTATATCTAAATCAAATTTATTAGTACGTCAACAGAAACATTTTAAAATAATCTTTGCCTACGCAACGCTATGGCGTGCATATTTAAAAAAAGGAAGAACTCGTTAACTATCATGAATATGTCACAGATGCTACTACCGCCATCTAGCGTAATTAATTTGAATCTTCGAATTGGAAGTTACAAAGTAATTCATATATATTAACAATAGATGGCTCTAAATTACACCTATTTAAAAATGTACATTCATGGTATTATACCTTAATAGTTTTTTGAAAATTGATAGACAAGATAATTTACTTAAATGAGCATGATTTACTGTAATTTACGATGGCATAGCGTAATGAAATGTAATTGCACACCAGACTTGTAAGAACTACACATCATAATCACTAATTCATTATTGTTAATTTTAAAAATCTATGTAAGTAATCATGTGGTAACATTGTGATGAAAATTGTACATAACAATACTCACTCAACACTTTTTATCGTGTAATTCCCTGCCCCGGAAACCTTAATATCTTCGCCTGTTGCGTGAAAACCTTTTGTGTCAGTGCTTGGGGAGGGCGATATCTGAAAATGAGTAAGATGCTTTTTATTGTACTATCAAAATTATCTTTTAATAATTACTGAACCTGGGTTACATTTAATTTGTATGTTAATTTTTTTACATTATTATCATAATCAAAGACTAAAACAATAGAATATCTTCATTTTAAATTAATATTAACATTTTCGTGTTTTCAACTCGAAAGAGGTTACCAAAAAATATTCTTCACAACTGTAAAGCATATATTAATTTCACATTAATATATGCTTTTTGAAAATCATTGTTTTATAAAGATATGGACATTTCAAACATTGTCCTCATCAACTCTAAATTCTCCTGAAGTTAATTACGTAAATTATAAACATTACATATTTTAAATTTTAATGGTTGAAAGAACAATATAAATAAATATCATTAGCTTTATATTTTAATACAGACAACAGGAACAAAATGAGGAAAATAATGAAAGTAGCAATATAAAACACATACTAAAACTTAAATAAAATAAGCAAAATAAAAAAGAAAGCGGTGCACACATCCATCATAATTATAACTGTGATGCCCCAACTCGCTCTTTTTTATGTCAGTCGCGTTTGAGGAGCCAGTTCATGAATATCACGTAGATAGCGGATAACATTTAACCGCTAACTAGCAGTAAATGCCATAAGACACAAGTGAGATTTGTAGATTCTACAGGCTCAAGGAGGCAGGGTGCTTAGCCTAAATTATCTGGTATGGTAGCGAAATACGAGGGCTCCTTAGGAACCCTCGGCTCGTGCGCATACTATAGTTCCACCAGAACCGGTGTTCACAAAGTTCTTAGATCACTTGACCGTGCCCTCCTTGGAATGACAAGGTGCAAGGACCCCTCAAGGAACATCAGCTAAGGCTCATCCGACTCATGGACGCCCGAGAGGGCATATGCTCATAGTCGAGTGCTATCACAAGGCTAATATAACTATTTGTTTCGAAGAAGTGGGAAAAGAAGTTCCAGCAACGCTTCTGTCGAAGATGATCTTCGTGAGTTAGCGACCCTTGTGATAATGATCGACACACGCAGAACTCTTTACACAGATTATTAAAAAAGGTTGAACATGAGAAAAAAATATATAAATTATTAATAATTCATAAAATTATTAGTAAACAATCTGTAATTTATGTAATTTTAATAGCGGATATTTTCACCATGAAACCGGGGACGAGTTGTCTTAAATGATGATCGTCTACAGCCACGTTGTTTGCACGGTCGTGTTTATCATTAATAAATACTAAAGAAAGCTATTATAATATTTGATTGAAAAAGTTGTTTGTTGACAAAATCAGACCGCCACACCTTAAGCAATTCTTTTATTTTATGCTATTTAATCATCATACTACTTATTTTACATCACAATGATTTTATACGTATTAAATGTGTTAGAAATATTAAAGAAATTAATAGAGAAATATTATAAGAAACTTGAAATAAATGTTTTTTTCTGTAATACCTCAGAAATATAGAAGGGGTCTAAGCTAGGAACCTCAATCTCGGGAATTCCTTCCACCAGCTTCGGCCGCAGTTCTTCTATGGATTTTCGGACGCATTCGTTTATAGTTTCCTGGTCGCGTTTGCATACATGAATGTAGTCCGCTAGAAAAAACAAATATTATAAGATATATAACAAGATACATATTTTTAACTCCATTTCCTTAAGTTCACTAATACTGGCATTTTGAACGATTTAATTTATTAAGAAATACACAATAAAATCTCTGTTTTGTATTGTATTTACTGTACATAATTATCATCATAATTTAAGCCGCAGAACTTTACTATAGGACATAGATTGCCAAAATGAACGGTTAGAAGCGACCTAACTTAAGACGACGCCTCTTCCAACAACTTCAACTTACAAATCCTCTAGGCAATATAGGTAACTTTCGTTCGTTTACGGATTTCCTTATCCCTGATTAGATCTCGCAGAGTTATCCTGAGCGTAGCCCTCTCCATATCTCGTTGAGCAACTGTGAGCTCGTCCATGAAACCATGAAGTGGGACACCAAGTTTAACTTCTATAACTTGTCATTGGTAAGACGTATTGGTCGCTTTACAAAGAAAATCGGTGGTTGTACATACACACAGTCAAAATATTATCAAAATGATCTAACTTTAGTGCAAGAATATTTAAGAATATTAAAGAATCTAATGCCTATAAATATATAATACTTATACTCTCGTTTTTTTAGTGTTGTTTGTTCTATTGACAAAACTAAGAACCAGCATCATTATATGTATATCTATATTTATGTATATATTTGACAAGACATGAGTATATCTACTAGATTGTTGATAACGAAGGTGAATATATTATTGATTAGAAATAAAAAAAGTTGTTTAAAATTTAGTTGAGTGAATTAAACTCAAGAAAGCGATATTACTTACCGGTCCGCTTAAAATTATGAAAATTTTTATTACTTTGTTTACTTATTTAGTTTGTGATAATATACATTTTTAAAGATATACCGGTAAAGTAACGCCGATTATTTAATATTCATTACCATAGACTGCCAATTGATGCTCACGCGCATGTATGTTTGTTACGGGCACACTTCCGCTAGCGAGTAATAATTTAAGTGCTTAGTAATAAGCAACGAGCCGCTAATCGTTTAGTCCGACGCCTATGAAATTATCCCTTCATTTAATCTCACTAAACAGACGTTACGTCGCTATTATTACCTGAAGGTAATATTATTCTTTTAATTTTACAATACAATGTCGCAACAAAATAGAGAATGCGACAAATCAGAAAAAAACCCAGAAGATCTGGGCTATCCGCCTTTAATGCTTCAAATCCAGTGAATCTATAAGTGCCAAAGGGATCGCTCATAAAATACATTTGGTCTGAAGGGGCTTAGTGAGGCGAGAGGTGATGCAGACAGACGGGGGCCTAATAGAATATGATGATCATATATACATAATAAGGATACTAGACTAACTATTGTACAGTTCGTATTATTTGGAATGACATTAAAATTAATTTCAATTATAATTTTAATGTATGATTATGTACAAATGAGGAAATTGGCAGAAGAACCAAGGTCACTGACCTAGCGAAAATTGTGTTTTGATATGTCAAATCTGTTTTCTCTGTAATGCGAGGATTTGTTCCTGATCAAATATAGTGCATATTATATATTCACGATTTTTCATATTTACATATGAATAAATATTATTTTGTTTGTTGTTAATAAAATGCACATATTTCGTTCTTGATAAATGATTTAAACCCACGTAAACAAAAAAAACTTAACGAGAATATTCGTTATAGCGCATTTTCCAAATCTACCGAACTATGAAGGGAAAACTGTAATCAATTACAAGGTGTAGTTTACGACATAAAATATTAAAACAATTATTTAGTGACCAGAGTCGGCGAAACCAGTTTAATATAAATTAATTTTTCATTACTAACGTGGCAGCCGTAAGTGTAATAAATTGCAACACCGACGTTAGCCTATTAAAAATCGTAAAGCATTGCACTTGAGTGCATAATTTGTAACTCAAATAAAATATGTGCTTAAAATTTTAAGATCGAGATAAATTCAACCGACCTTTTTAACTTTCATTTGAGAACTAAATAATATGAAATTAATTTTTTTATTAACTATGTGTCGTCATCAAGTCCGCGAGTGAACGCAGCCGTAAGACATAGTTCTCTTTGAAAAATCACCGCTATGCTCCTTACGATGGTTATAACCGGCCGGTTAAAAACCCGGTCTTATCGCAATACATTAGTTCTTCTATATAACCAGAAAAAAAATCAAGCGAGCGGTCACAAAGTTGATTGGAAATGAATGTACATACATGTCATCTTACAAATTGCTTATCATAAAGTACATACACAATGGTACAAACTAAAACTGAACTTACTAATACATACACCTAATGATAAAATACAATAAGCACTTATGTGTAGTAATAAGCAGAAATATATATCTCTTGTCGTCGAAGTATATAAAATACTATAATGACATGCAACAGTATTCCATTCTTGTCGGCCATTTGTCGTACTTGTATAAAATAATGACGGCAAGTACACTCCACCCTCGGCACCTTTTTATAACAACAATCCTGAATTCATCGTCGTAACAAGACTCAACTTCATCGAATTAACATATCTTTCTACGGGTAATATATACGCTATTATAATATCATTCCAGATAATATTCACGACCCACCTATTATAAGAACAAATTAAAACTGTGAACGCTTGCGTGCTAACGGTTACTATTCTATTAACGACTCTATAGAAGATAGCACAACTGTATTTGTTAATTAAATGTGCAATTTAATATTATTTTAATAAGAAAATTCATGATTCCTCTGTTTTTTTCGACCATTCTTCTCAGGAGTGAGTCATTAATCATACGAACTGTGTGAACGAAGTACTGGCCTCAACTTGACGTCGATAACTGGAATTATCCATCGTACGTTGAACAAATTTTACAATTTGTATTTAATTTCCTATCGGAAACATTGATTACTTTAAATAGCAGCATTATTGATGTGTCAATATGAATTGTCGATTGCTTAAATTTATATATAACAACCGTGACTATATATAACAACGTAGACTATAAAAGTAAATCATTGTCATTGAAAATCTTTATGCGATTAATTGATTACAAATTAGTGATATGTTCATCTAGTTTTTTTTTAATTACTTTTGTGTTACAAAATAAATTATGTTATGTTATCAGCTCAGTTAGTTTTTCCGTGCATTGTGGGGTTAATGGGCTTCGTACATATAGATTACATTTCAAATAAATTAACTTCATTATAATTATTAGGGTTCTAGGCTGGAGACCACGGAGCAGCAAGCGCGGCGTGGCACGTCCACCACAAAATGGACAAACAACCCTGTTAAAGTCGTCACAAACGGTGGCCGTAGCCTTCTCCCCACCGATCCCATCGGAGATTTGGGAAATTGGGTAATACCAGCAGTCCAGCAGTTGATAAATATACTGCGATAATCAATATCTAGAATTTATATATACTTCTTTTTTCCCGTTCGTACCTTTTACGTAATATTAAATACAATAGATAATATGCATATGCAAATAGGCAAATATATTTATCATTATATGGTCGTATCATGGGTTCATATAAGCATACTTTTTGAACACACCGTAGTCGATAACTGAAGATTTACAATGAAAAAAACAATAAATTTGTACTTGTTCTGCATAAGCACCTTTTCTTCGAGCTTTTCTTATATCTTGACAAAGTAATAACTAAAGATAAACTTTTTATATCTTTCTCTAGACTTCGTAAAATTAGTAATTCTTATATGAGCAACTATATACGGTATTACAATATATACCCATGTAAAGTTTCTGAATTATCTTGTAAAAAATTACAACTTCTGAGAACAAAAACTTCAAAAAAATTTTTTTTTCTGTAAAGGACTTATTATGTGAAATTATGTAATATGTGTATTAAGGATATTATAAAAGTTACCACAAATAAACTAGTTTTTAGTTGTAAGCTCTTTTCAGGTGCGTTTGGAACCCTCGTAGCTTTTAGTTGAAAGATTGTTGAGGATTTCAATCTAATTCAATAAAAATGGGCTTCTGTTAAATACATATTATATATAGATACAAGTGATCACTGTAAATAATTCAATATAGATAATGTTATGAATAAATAAATCACCATATTTTTTAAAAACTGACCATGTAACTATAAATGACAATAATAGAAACATAAATATTTTAAATATGTATAGGTCACACTTAAAATATCACTTCAAATAAAAGGTGACTTTAATATCGTAATAATTAAATCTTAAATAGGTCAGATATAAAAACATTTTTTTAATAAGCGATATCTATTAATAATAAAAAACTCTGAACTTACGTATTTTCGAGTAACACTGTTCAAAAGTTACACAAATAAATAAAAATAAGACGATGAATTTATTTCTGGCGTACATTTTATGAATACACAATGCGTGACGACAAAATGTTGCAATTACCGCCTTTGTCAAAGGCTACCTAAGCACTATGCGACGGTCCACGATCCGCAATTGTTTTATATCGCTGCACATGAGCTTGTTATTAGCAAGTTCAAGGCAATATGTTGCATACACAAATTAAAACCATCAACGTTAATTACATTCAATAATTTACACCAATGATTTTTTCTGTAATAAATGTTTTTTATAAATCTGGGTGTGTTGTTAGTTTTTTGTGATACTATGCAAAGAGTTGGTCCAACCGTGTTGGAGTCAAATCATTCTTTATGGAACCTAACATTAAGGGTAAATTGAACTTCAGTAACTCGTGCGGAAAATTAATCAACGTTGTTTCAAATCGTCGTGTTAGCATAACGACGGTTCCAGGCGTAGCGTGAACAGCGTATACCTGGGGACGGAATGAAGCTATGACCAGCGCAAAGGAGACCGATAAGATTCTAGTGCGTAGAAATCTCTGTCTCCAGAGGATAGTTCTATCTTGTGTATCTAGATTTTACCCGTTACAAAAATAAAGAATACCAAGAGAGCTGCAACTTCACACAAGACTTACTTAGAGAATGATATGTATGATATAATGAATAAAGATATTCTACAAGATGAGAAAGAGAAAGATGTTGTACCGACCATCTTAGTTGCGGAGTTACCTTCCAAGGGACGCGTTTACAGCTGCTGACAAAGACACGATTACGAGTGAAGCGATGTCATACTTTGAAATTATTTGATTCATTCTGAATAGGTCTCTTTGATCAAACCCTTGCCACAGACTCGGCATGTTTCATTTAAGAATGAATGACTAGACACGACCCATTACACATTTCAAATAAATAGGAATCAGTCAAAGGATTCTTTTTCAAATCGGTTTAGGCGGAAATAAGCTTATAGGAAGTGCCATTTCCGCCTCAGCGTCCCAATGGAAGTTCCGTAATAATAACGTACCTTGAGGTAAAAATAATATTAAACAGCATACATATACATACCTTGAGATATAAAGTCATATAGGCTTTAAAAGCACACAGAGATTATAACCAGTAAGTCTCTTTTTTGTTTAACGTTAGAAAATTGCCTTCGTATGCTATCATTTCAGACTTGCACCGACAAAAACCTCCACGATGTTCATTTATGATCGCTGCGTGGCTGGACTGGTCTGACAATGATGGCCCAGCACACAGCTCCGTCTCGGTGGGGGCATAAGTCGCGCCCGAGACACGGGAAACAAACTCCCCTAAGCCGAGCCAAGGGGCCTAAAATACGAGTACCCACATCCACGATCTTCTCAGCCCCTTTTGACATATTTGGGCTCTGGCTACTGGTAGAACTCTTACGTTGGAAACATGATCCTTTTGCAGGATAGAACTTAACTGTAGATATAAGGCTAACACATTTAAAAAATATCTATAATACTTGGAAATTAATGAAAAAGTGTGGTCTACATTTAATGTCGTTTTCGTTATTGTTGAATGTTGAAAGTGACTTTACTTTTTCCCAAAGGCGAGTGCAGTCCCAACGTATTTCATTTGACACAAGAAAAGTACGTAAAGATTTTATTGTTAATTGATTACATATGTCTCAAAATCCCTGATGCAATTCGTCGTATACAAATCGTCTTAAATTTTTTATAAAATCAATTTTGTTTGAATTTGATTAATATTTACATCACAGTCTAAGTGAATGTGAGATCAACATCAAGGGTGCATCGTAAGGTGAAAACGGACATTTTTATTAACTTACAAAATTTCAAACTTTACCAAACGTTGACGTGTGCGAACATTTACATAATTTATAAGTCCGTGCACGGATTTCGCATTTTGCAAGTGACCCAAGCACAAATGCCACTATCACGGCGCAGTCTTTTGATTCCGGTATTGGTTATGTTTAACACAATGGCTCAATTAAGCTAACTTATTTAACATCAACTTAGCTTAAAGACGCTTTAACTAATGAAGATGTAATTTGTGATTAGATTCTCACAATATTGTCACCCGTTTACAAGCTATATTAAGTAATAATAACTAACCTGCTTGGTTATTTAGACTGAAATAAAAAAAAAATAATAAAACTTCAATCTCGAAATTCATCTTGTTATTCAAAGGTCAATCGCAAACGGTGTTCACGGCTACGATTATAACATAAAGTGGTCAAGGAGTAAACATTACATGCAAATACTTTTTTACTAAAACTTTTTGTATGAAAACATAATTCATAATACTATATGTGGTGGTTAAGTCCAAGGTTAGATATTTTAACAAAAAGCAACTAATGATCCCTCATGAGAGGAATATTTTGAATGGAATTATAGATCGAAAATAATTATGTACCGTCTCCTGTTATTGAATTGAAGTATGTGTATAAAAAGAGTTCACGTAGCGTAAACATTTAATCAAGTACGGCTTAAATATATACATAGTACGATAAGTAATTCAATACTTCATTACAAAACGCCTCTTACAATAGGTAGTGTACCTACCACTATCGACCACTACCTTAATACTTTTTAGTTTTTATGTATCACTAGCTTTTACTCGCGGTTTCGCTCGCGTTAAGAAGCATTAGTATTATTAATAATAATTAGGTATAGTTTTTCATCCCTTATTTTATCCCCTTATGGTGGAATTTATCAAAATCCTTTGTAAACGGATGCCTACGTTATAACATCTATCTGCATGCCAAATATCTGCCCGATCCGTCCAATGGGCTATGCGTTGATAGATCACTATATCAGTCGGTCACCTTTGAGTTTTATATATATATATATATTTTATTCTAATTAAAATTCGAACGTCGGTTAGAATTCTGATGCAATGATTTGTCGCTGCATTTATTGTCGTGTCAGATATAAATATAAATACAATCTCTATAGCATAGACTAGACAAAATATATTTTAAAACTGACTTTTATTTCCTCGTCAAAGAACAGCAAAGAAATTCTTACACGGGTGGTGTTCCACAGGCATCTTTAAACGCGAATTTAGAGAATTTTTTGGTACTTGTACACTTTTATTCTCAGCAGAACTACTAGAAGAGGCATATTACAACTACGCTGATCAAGGGTCACGGAGAAGAAAATAACACCATAATTATCAAAATATTACATTCATGGGGTACACTTTCCGGAGTTTCAAGGTATATGTGAGCGGACATTTCATTGTTCCAGTTAGATACAAATACACCGTTTTGAACATGGAAAAGGAATACTGTTTTGTTTGAAAGAGAATTAACCAATGTCGTGAAGCGTAAAGACCTGCAAACTCTAATGTTTAGAAATACTTTTGTACAAAAAAACACTTTTATTTAAAAATTTTTCTTCAATATTAGGATTTGATCTTTATTTCAAGATAGATCTTTAAGAATTAGAGTCACGATGTACCATTTTCACCATCATCATGTCAGACACCCACTACAAGACATAGGTTTCATCCAACGATCTCCACCATGATTGGTCTTGAGCTACCCTCGTTCAGTATTCCCGCGACCGGTATAAATACGATAGGTATAAAATAGTTCAAAGTCACTCAGAGAGAAAACAAAAAAAATTGCAAAGTTTTCTTGAGTGGTGTCCACGAGGCTGTAGACAGAACCAGTAGGCCCCCACTGGGTGTTGAATTATAACCAAATAAAATTACAATTAAATTAAACTAAACGCACAAATAATGTTTAACATTATTGTCAATTTGTTATAGTAATCTATTCAGTAAGACGATCAGTGGTAGATAAGTCACGACAAAAGATAATGAAATGAAGGCCAAGCGTCTGTTCTATGATTAATTAATCGGTTTGTAATAATAACCGAAGAGAGAAAATACAGCCAACACACTGCACACGGTTGTCTGATATAAGATTCAAACTTGAATACATAAATGTTAATTAAATCCATACAACAATATTCCGACCTCATTAATATATGAATATTAATCATAATGTGATCACTATGTGCCACCATCACTAGATTCTTGCTAATAGCGACTTGTGTATTGTAAATGTTGTTAGTACTGATGTGATCCAAAAAGGTTGCCCTGTCGAACTAGTGGGTGGATATCCTACACTACGCTTGCCGGTCCGGGGTTCCCCTCTAGAACATTAAAGTCGCTACCTTCTGTTCTGCCCGTTATGTGGTCCGCCCAGTACCTATGGTCCCCTACAAATCTCAATAT
>DWIC01000503.1:0-11536 GCA_018248135.1 Battus belus
TTATATAATTACCAATGAGCTGTAGTAGAGGACAGAGACTTGCGTTCGTAAGTTGCCAGTTCGATTTCCGGGATACAATATTATGTAATTCACACTATGTGCATTAATTATACAGGATTTCCACTATTCACAAACAAGTTTCAAGAAGAAGGACAGTAACGACGTCTGCACACTGCGATCGCAAACCGCCTGTCATACGTTGCGATTATAACATATCCCCTCATAGATATCTTTGTACTATGTATTACAAATTGTTAAATTTGATGATTGATGAAAAAATGTGTTATGTTATATGTTAATGATTAAGTTTATTTTTCCATCTCATTTTTACACAAGTACCAGTGTATCTATTATAAGCTTTCTTGAAATTTTATAAAAATACTAATTAACTATTAAATATTCAAATTATTAAAACTAAATAATATTAGGCCATATAATAAAAAACATTATATGCTCCATCCGGACTTTTGTGTTTTATTTTTTTTCTACCTCGAGTGACAATGGTGAACACAGCTTTCTATAATTGTATATTTCGTCTGATTTTCGTTCGTTTTTATCGTTCGATCGTTTTTATGACGGATAATATACACGATGACAATTAATAGAATTATGTGAATATCACGAAGTTTTTAAAATTGACAACACAGGATTTCTCTCGGTAGGTTGACCGAGCCGGATTGACGATCGGCCGAGTCCGGTGAGAAAGTTTCTTTCCGCGTGACTATTTGAAATACAGTACAGTTTTCTTACAAACATTATCACCATTTTAGCCATAGAACGTCACAAAGATTTATAAAAAAACGTTTGAAAGTCATCTGTACTTTCTTTCGTACAAGGTCGCATGATCACGTTGTGGGCGGACGACATACGCTGCGCTTGAAGGTTCGTGGTTCCCACTCCGGATCCTTAAGGCCCCTAGATTTTTATAATAGTAACTAATACTAATTTATTACTATTATCAACTTAAGTTGGACATTGGAGGAGAACTTTACTTAAACAGAGATTCCCACCAAAAACACGTATGACCACTACTAAAATATTGGTGGACCGGAAAGTAATGTCACTTTCTTAAGTTTAATTCATACGACTACATTTTTAACAAGCTTCTCGTTTCTAATCAATAATTTTCACCATCGTTATGAACAACCTTTTGTCATTTAATATACAATTTTTTTTGTCGGAGCGGTAAAAATTTATCGGTTTTTCTGTAAAATAAATGCGCAGAAATGAGATTACTTTCCGGTCCACCTAATATAGCAGTACTAAAAACTTTTGTAAATTTAAAAAGAAATATTAGTGATATAAAATACAGAAGGGTTTATTAGCACGTTTAATGAAAATAAAGAATGTGTTTACGTGTTGGGGACCAGTATATCGATAAAGTGTAAGGTACATCACTAAGACAGTCCGTCAAGCCAGATCGTTATGCATTGTATAATTTAATCAGCGGACGCTGCATTGCCTGCAATCTTGCTGCAATCGATTTGCGTGGCGCATTTTGCAGGCCCGATGCGCTCGCGGGACGAGATGACGTGTTCGCTCGTCCGCTTCCACGTGGATATAGAAAAGGTACAAGGGACGCCTTATGATTAGTTCAAATAATGTACCAGTTTATTAACGTGTTTTATTATAGACAAGGGATATTTGCCTGAAGGTAATTGGTTATAAGTTTATGACCATACTAACATAAATGCAACATCTTAAATATACTTATCGTGGTTTTAAATGGGTGAATGCTCATTTATCAGTAAATAGATTTAAAGCTTTTACATTTATATAATCATCCTGTGTGGTGCATCTCTCTGAAATATATCAAATATTTTTGTTTCGTCTATGTGTATGTATATAAGATTTTTATAGGAGTATTGAAATAATTTTCAAGGCCGATTTTCATTCCATCTTCGTCCATAGTTGACTGTTCAAATGTACGTAATAGCAAATAAAAACAGAAATAAACCGAGCAAGAAAATAATGTAATGATGTCCTTAATCGACCAACCTCCTTTTGGCTCAGAAGGGACAATTTATTTAAAGCTGGACTCGTTCTGGTTTTCCCGGCAATATCACCTGTGTACCGGCGCGGAAAGGTTTACGCGACTGCCGTTGACAGTGGGAAAAATCGTAATAAACCAACCCGAATGTAGGACCCGAAGCTTACACGACTACCATAATTCTAAATAAATTATTGTAGTTTGGCGCTGTCGTTAAGTGTTTGCGTTTCATTGTAAATTTTGTTTATTGAAATTGCTGCTTATACTTCAGTTAACAAGTAATGGAATGTACATGTTGTTTTAAAATCGGTATTTATAGGTACAATAATAATGAAACATAGTAATGTTATTTCTCCCGGCATTTGATTTGGCACGTCGGAATAAGATTTTCGACTTATTCGGTTATGTAAAGCGTTATCATTGTCTATAGATAACATTCGATCTCGTCGTCAATCGTATAGAAATCATCAAAGAACATAGATGCTATCTGCGTGTCAAATCACATATGGATTTGTAATATCAAATCATGCGCAGCAACGCTTTTGTAATGGCTACTTGCGGACCATCTACTATATTTTTATAAATGTAAATATATATATTTTGGAATGCATCTTTTGGAATTCAACAGGCCAACAACTTCAGGCAATTCTTTTTAATATCTTATAATTTGAACTTTCAAAACGCTTTTTTACTGTACTTTACAGTTCAGTTATTACATTATGTTTGATTTTTGATATTCATTACTTATTTCATTTATTATTCCATAGGGTGTGACATACATTAATTGACAGTAAATTAAGTATACATTAACACTTTTAAAGACATTTCGCCTATGACCAATCGGCCTGTATTCCGTAAGAAACGGTACGTTCCAATAAAAAACAATTTGAACAATATAAATGAACGAAAAGTTTTTATACAATAACGAATACAAATTTTCAAATAAAGAACGTGTACAATTGATTAAAATATCGATATCTGTGTCAATAATATCCGGAATAAGAACTCCGGAATCTCCAGTTTATTTTTCGTACGACTTGGCCATCTGTTTTGAAATGAAATCGAAATATAAGCAAATATAGCTTCATTTTATTTAAAATAAACGAGAGAAAAACAAAAGCCAATTGAAATAACAGCGTCGTATTGCTCTAATTAATATTGTTATAACAAATCATAATTTTTCTAATATTTGTATTATTATGTATATATTAATATGAAGAAAATTTCCTAATCAAAGATAGGTATCTAAACAAAAGCTTTAGATGACCTCAATTATGCTCTGACACCTAAATGGAAATAGACAGAAGAAAGCAAGCTTACAAGACGATAGATGGCTGAAAAGGACAACTTAAAAGAACTGGAAGGAAAATGAAGCGTAGGCATATGTAATACGACATATGGGAAGATGTCGTAACAAAAACATAAAAAAGTGGGACCCGACTGGCAACCAAAAGCTGTAGACAGGAATAAGTGGATTCTTTTCAGGAGGCCTTCATTCACGAGAAGGTTTCTGCAAACCAAACGTCTGTTAATTTATATTAAAATACTTACATTAGTTACTGCATATAATAATCCAACCTAAAAATTAGCGTACTAATAATAAAAATCTATATTTTAAATTTCATTTTAAACAAAGGCTTTTTAATTTTTATTTATCTAAATATATTTACATTGCATCACAGTAAACAAAACATTTTTAAAGAAACCTGGAATGCTTTAATTTTAAACATACACTATTTATTGAATATATCCGGAATAAAAAGAGATTTGTGAGTAGTTGAGAGAACTTTCTTTTAAAGCTAAATGGGAGAAGTTTGTAAACGTACTACTTATGTACTACGCTCCAGCTTTTAGCAAATCACGCCAGGTGTATTTATCCTAATATTGTTAAGAGGTAAAGTTTGTTACATTCTCTGACCGTTAAGCTTACTTATGAAGTACTTACTTGTGAAATATTGCTATATTCAAGATTAATATTTGATCTAAGAAAGATTACAAATATTATTATAATTATTTAAACATTTTCTTTTTCTTTTCTGCTGATAGACGCCCAATTCCCTGCATTGATATCCGCCAGGGTAACCATGATGATGATGCGTCGCTGCATCCTACTACTTCCTGTGACCTTAACTATGCCATCTGTCCACCTAGTGGCCATATATTGTTATTATGGCTATTTATACATACGGCTTTTATATATACGGCTATTAATGGTTCGCCGATCACTCTGTTTCCACGAAGTCATTTCGAGGTGTAACAGCTCAAAAGGCTTTCAGCGTCGAATTCACAAGTAGTCGTATATTACTGGCTCGCGGTTGCCACTAGACACCACGTACGTTTCGTACCCAACGGCGATCGGTTGCACGAGCAATGTGCTCCACCTACTGCCACTTCAGACGAGCTATTCTTTAAGTTATGTAAGACCTTGATTCTTTCACGGATATCCTCATTTATAAATAGACCTCGCATCGAAATGCCGAGGTTGACTCTCTACGTTGAGGTCATATTAAAATTATTAGAAGCCTAATTAAAAAATTACACATCTATATATATACAAATCTATTCAAAGAAATAAAGTAGAATTTTTTCGGGTAATAATGTTGATTTTAAGGATAATAATTTGTGCGCCCGTAATTATGTCATTCGTTAATTTGCTACTATCGAAGAAATAAATTCATGCCTAGAGACTATACGAGTAACTCTATTATATTAGTAACAAAATCTATATATATATCGTTCTAATTTAAAAAAACACTCATTGTTTACACAATTAACAGTGCCAGAAGTCAAAACTGTTTTTAACATAACATCGTAGAATCATCCAATATCGTGAATGTAAAATGAAAATGTCTGAAAATAGTGACGAATTGGATAAGCTTTTTGCCTTCATTACTAGTGAACCCTTTTAGAAAATAGGTATGTATAAAAGCATCTTTACATTTATTTACCCATTAGACGTGTTTCTTTCTCTTAGAAAAGCACTAAAGAGTTTGCTGCATTAAGTTTATATATGAAGTAATATTTATTAAAAAACATTTATAATATAGAACTCTGTTGTTGACAATACCGTAAACCCCCGCGAACGAAAAGTTCATGGCAAAACGTACCGCAAAGAATACTTACGCCAGAGTGTATGCAGTTGGATGCATTCAAGAAAAAGTGAATAGGCTATGACTAAACCAGTGCATGTCGCTAACGCAGATCATTTTTTTTCCTGTTTATTTAGGGTTTATAACATTATGTAATACATATGTTTCGAACTTTCATGTCTAACTTTCCTCCTTGTCAAAAATTAGGAAATTATTTTTTTGTTATGGTTTAGCGCTGTGTACTTGCTCTAGTTGTTTACACTTAAACATATCCTTTTTTTTAACAATTTTTGTTACTTTACTAAAATATATAACATTGTTATAATTTATTTCAGCCAATAGACAAACCGCAAGGATCGGCACGACAACCGGTCTAGCGCTGCCCGCATCCAACGACATACGGTGACCTTAACACCTTCTATGCCGAGAAAAAAAAACGCAGTTTCCCGTCCAGGCCGTGTCGGTCAGTGATGGTTGACATATAGACTTTCAGTTCAACCCGCGTCACTCAGTGATGACTGCATTTTACGAGGGTTTTCGTTTTAGTGAATTTTCTCAATTTAGTACATTTTTAACAGGCCTAAAGGAAAACTTCACTGACGGTTAGCACTGACCGCGTCAGCAGAGAACGTGTTAACTATGTTGTCGGTTCACCTAGTAGGCGAACTACGCGACTACGGCTAGTGGTCGACACTCGAGAGCCTTTCGGCCGTAACGGATGGCTTTTGCATGAGCGATGCGACAGCCTTTTCAGGCAAGCAATTTCTTGACATAACGTCGCAGGATTTGCGTCCTCTGCGACTTACAAACTCCGATACACGGAATCTTATTAAACAGATACACGTGTAGCACGTGTAGCACCGATCCGTCTCAATGCGAATTAACGAGACCTTGAACATAGAAATCTAATGATGATAGAGACATAAATTGGGAAGCCGCCTCTTAGGTCCTTCGGACTCTCCTTGGAGTGACGCAAGTCGAATTCCATCGAGAGGGCCGGACCCGAATTGGCTCAGTTGTTATCAGGTTACGACGGTTTGTGGTTTAGACACCTTCACCGCGTCCAATAGCAGCGGGCCGCCGCTGCAGCTGTGGCGGGGCGCGGGTCGTGGGTCACGGGGCGCGGGGTCCGCGGGGTCCGCGGGGTACGCGGGGTACGCACAATGCCTAATCTGCAAACTTTCAATATACATGTCATTAGGACGACACAATAGTGCGCCCCTCGTGACACAGTTCCCGGGCAATTGTACGCGAACAGCGCTTGTTAAACTGTCAAACGCTACGGAACCCACTGATTTGATTTAAATATAATAGTCTTGCTATAACGAAACTTCACTTTTGAGACATGTTTAATATTAGGCCTACGTACGTTTACAAATTAATGTAAATATGTTTTAGTTTGACCGAAAACTCCGCGATAAGCTCCTTACTGGGGACACCTTAGATAATCAAAGTCGCAGGAAGTACCTGGATGCAAGCAGCGCGAGAGCAGTCGTTCTGAATGTCTTTGGGGGAGTCCTGTCTTGAAGTAGACTTTTATCGGCTCACAGAATGACGATATGCTTCAACAGACCTGCGCTGTCAAAGACAAAAAATAATGTGTTCCAGAGTGTTCTCTTCATATAACTAACTTATAAATATAATATACCAACATTGATGACTCACAAAACAAATTACTGTTTGGTTTCAATTGTGAAGTGATTATATTTTTGTTACAATAGTTCAAGGTGTTACAAATTATATTCTAACACCTTTTTCTATAGTCTTTATTGCAGTCATGTTTGGTAGTACGAGAAAAATGTTTTAATTTACTCAGCGGTTTTCATTTTGTCTCTCCGTATCTCACAAACCACCCATGTAAATATCAGACTAAAAAAATGCCGAACTGATGGAGTCATGTTCGCATTTTGCACTCAGCACACATTACAATTTATACAAATTAAACGACTCGAAAATACATACAGCAAAACGTTCTTTATGTATTTAAATATGTTAGTTTTAATACATTTTTGAAATAGACAGAACTCATTCGAACTCTAATATAATATTTATCATAAAAACTTCGCTTCTTTGAGGATTTTTCTCTTTCCGATAATAGTATGTAATAATATCAGTATGTAATACATGATTTGTGCATATATTGTGCCAGATGTACCAATTGGTGCCATTTGGGAATAAATTATCAAAAATTAACCGTTATCAATATTGGCGCGAAAATAGGAATGGAGCAAAAAATTTGCACGTTTTGGTATAAGAAAAAAAAAACAATTTTTATTGTTTCGTAAAAGTACGTAATACTTTTTAATTATCCCCAAAATGCGGTTGGAAGCCGACATGTGTGGCGGGCACACCGCAGCCAAACGGGCGCCATGTCCGAAAAAGAAACAGAACGGTTTGAGGAGCAGTGATCGAAAAACCGCATCGCAACAAAACACGCTCGCCTCTCGCTCGCACGCCGCGCTCGTTAGCGCCGGATAAACGATGTAATACAATGAAAAGCAAAATAATACAAAACGTATACACCGCCGTTGATGCACTCTTTATATCCCTATTCACTTAGGATAAGGTTCAATTTAATCACCACGAGTGTAAATCGCAAGTTGGCAGAAAACGCAAAAAAGCAGCATTTGTGTGAGGCGTTCACCCAATATGTTCCGTGGAACGAAATTGAATTTTTCTATTTTTAATTGTCGCTGAGCGGCGGAGGGGGTGAGGCGCAGGATGACGTAAGAGCGGGGGGTGGAGGCGACGAGTTGGCGACTAATTGAATGTTTATGCGAAATGTTCACTCATTAAAGACGGCGATACATTGTGGCAGTGAGGCGCGGAGAGCGCGCAGGGGTGGATGTGTGTTGCGTACACTTAATGAAGGTCTTTTTTCGTATTTAAAGAAGTCGGCGAAATTACAAATATAGCTAATTTTTAATTTATTTATAAAAGATATTAGTAGCACTTCGTCTTAAACGGGACGAGGCATTAAATGTTTTTGCCTGACGCTACCATTATTTGTACCGTTTACAAGATCCCTTTATAAAATCCAGATCGAATACAATAATATATTTATAAGTGGGCACTCGATATTGTTGTGCGGCCGCTATAACATAATACGATTCTTTTGAAACTCGCGCCGCAAAATCGAAGGAAACTGTTGAGAAACCGAAAAAAACGTCAATCATGTATTGTGATACAAAAATATACAAAGTGACGTATCAAGTTGTCGCCGCGAGGACAATGGGAGCCCCTCCCACCCTTCGAACCCCGCGTGGTCCCGCCCTCGCTCTGCGCCCGCGCACAATGCGACGCAGATCTGGCCACAGATACGATAGTAATTACACCGCACACTCGCTGTATTACTGCCTCCATTCTGCAGTTCAAGAGTTGAATTGCCAACAATCAGCCAGTATCCAACCAGCTCTTAAAACGGGGATCGATCCATTACTTTGACATAAACTCACTGACTGTATGCCACTACTCGCTCTCTGTGTCAGGTCACGTCGTCCTGCGACTGAGACATGCGCTTGAGTCTACGGGCGACGCGACGACCTCACGACAAGCATCATACAAAACAATAAGCGAGAACAGAGGTCAGTTTGTGTGTTTTGGTCAGTGAGAGGTCGCCAACCGTTGATCATTTTAGATGGAAGCGTTGCGGAAATTTCTTTCACCACTTGTGTGTGTGTTTGTTTCAATTCATGTCCCAGCGCTAATGCTTTCCGAAGTGTTAGTAATGTTAGCCAGCCAATCGAACAAGTCGCGGTTCAAACCTCTCGGGCGTCCTTGTGTCGAAATGCTAAAGTGGATTTATCAAATAGTGAATAGCTCAATCCCACATCCACTCGTGGGGGCTTTTGAACTTGGGCAAAACAAAAACAACATGTGCGAATTGAGAAAAAAAATTATTAATTTTTTTAAAATTGGATAATGTATTTAAAAAAAAATTTTGTTTAAGTAAAATAAGCTGTTTATTTGTAGAGACGATTGGTTATCAAGAACTGATAGACGAGGGGTTGGTCACTCACCAACCCCTCGTCTATCAGTTCCTTCCTCTTCCTGCATTGATTAATTATTTATTATTATTATTACTATCACATGAAAATAGGCTCCATCTTTATCGCAGTTTACTATTAAAAAGCCATTAAATAAGTTTCCTCTTCTTGTCACCGAGCGCCGGCAGTCGTCTTGTCCCGGGAAACGTCGGTAGCCGCGCATCTACGGCACGATTCTCAACTGCGATTGTAAAGTACAATCAATGGGCATGGAGATTCTCTTGATCTATTGTACTGTAAATCCTATTGAACGTTTTTTGTATTTGTTTATGATTAAGTAACGTGCGTGCGAGGAGCGCGTCGAGGCAGAATGTGCAGTAACGCGTTTGGACAATGCCCGCGACGGGAGAGCACCATCCGACCTAATCCGTTTACACAAACAACTTGAAGCCGTCCCACGCTTCCCAGAACCTCTCAATGGGTGCCTGCGCAGACACTCAGGAGTGTACTGTGCGTTACAGGCCAAACACTAGGGCGACGATGCGGTGCAGCTCAGATAAAACAAAATATGTATACGTTGTACCTAATTTAAACAAAAATGCTAAATACATGTATTATTATATGAGTACAAATTTTAAGATAAATTTCAAATATTTTCATTAAAATTTTTGTTTACATTAATGGCGCTTTAATTTATAAGACACAAAAGGGTTTAGAAATGAAAATGATGTTTATGTAAAACATAAAGGCAGAGAAGAAGAAAAGATGTAATGGAATGTAATATATATCGACGAAGTGCTAGCGGACAATAGACTTAATATTTTAATATCAATTTACAAAGGGTCGGGAAAGATTAAGTTGCAGTAGAAACACGTGGAAGAGCGGTTTGTTGGTAAAACATAATATCTTGTCCATCAACTCGTAAACTAATTTTTATTTTAAATTTCTCCTGATTGTTTTTAACTTCTATCGTTACTTAATTATCTAATAAATCGTATTTTTGAACATAAAAAAATATCTGTTCTGTAATATTGTTACAGCGTGGTTACCCTAAGCAGGTCTTTAGACCTGCTTAAGTATAACTGCTACCGAAGTGACCAGTGCGCGGACCTGGCCCGTATTCACGTGAGTCCATTGTGTCATTGTGATGCCAAACATTTACGTTTGTGATCCGCACTCGACACCGAAGTAATTATTCGGTACATAAACATTTATTCATGCACCTCATAAAAGGCGACAATGTGTGGAGATCGGAGAAATACTATAAACTTAACAATGTCTGTGTTGGAATAAAACTGCTCAACGGAATATGTTAACAAAAGATAACAATATCAATCGAAAGCTTTCGCCATTATTGTTAGAAATAGCCCCTACAACTATAGTTTATTTGCATTAGGTAAGTACAACTGATCAAACTTTACTTAAGCGACCAATTAAGTCGGCCTTCATACATATAACATTCATATAACATTAACCAAGTGTTCCACCAAGCAAACTTGGAACATCTGGCAAAAACTTACGAACGGCTCGATCTTAACGTTATTCGTTGTCACTTGGACCACGCTCAGTGATTAATTATAATAAATGAGAGGTAACTCCGTCCTTTCTGAAGGGCTTACTTTGACTGGTGAACGTGTGTGACCGCTGTATAATTTAATTAGTCAACAAGCTAAGTTGTGCGGCAACCATGAGGCACTTTTGTCTTAACGCGGCAAATAGAGCGCGAGGAAGACACGCGTGAGATTAAAACGGACAGTGTAGCCTTTGCGTCGCGTACAATATAATAAAATTCATTTCGAAGTGTTTTTTGAAAATGTAGACAAGAATATCTTAGAGTGAACGGATTTACATTCTCTTGACGTTTTCCAACATCGCCTATTACCATGAAATATTTGCACCGCTCCGAGACCTTATATATATTACTTAAAAATATAAAATCTTTTATTTATATTCAAAGCACACCGTCTTAACGTTAGTTTTTTAAAGCATAGATAGCTACGTATAGACGCCGTGCTTTTTCCCATAAACAAGCGTGTCAAGTTTACCATGGTTCAGTGTGTCCGTGTGTACAAAACATAACAATTTGTTTATGAAAATTTAACAGTACCTTATTTTATGAACAATATATAAGAATAACGACGTGAAGCCCAGCATTAGACGACTGAGTCGCACATTTGATTGCTGAGATGCCAAGCGTGACAATTATAGTATACTACCCCATAGATATCTCTAGTGAAGGTCTATGCGCTGACACGACAACGATCTATGGATAGTAAGGTATATACAGGTATACACAGTAGCAATTTGACCTGTTTTAGTATTTTTATAATCGGTTCGAACCTTTTTCTTCTTTACAGCTGATAGACGCCCACTGCTAGAAATAGGCTGCTCCCCATGATTACTAAGACTAGTAAGTAGTATAAGAGGTAGACAGCTCTGCCAGTATCCAGCGACTTCCGGCGACCTTAGCC
>DWIC01000504.1:0-11536 GCA_018248135.1 Battus belus
GTATTATAGTGTGTTGTTTCTTTCTACTGTCATCATTATCTCTCCACGTCCCAAAAGGTTAACTGGACGAGAATATTTTCGCCATTAAGCTCGCTTACATTTCGAAGAAATGTATAATAAATAATTATTGCACAAGAAAGAACTTTTTGTTATAGAAAATATAAGTCTTGCAGTCGGTAGAGGCAAGCAGCGCAACACCGATTATTGTAAAGATATTGGGAGATCACTCAGTGGGTAGCTATCGGCAGGCATGATAATGATGATAAAAGAAAAAATTGAATTTCACCTGAATGAAAATTGTTACATTTTCTTTGCATCCAATGCTTCAGAGATTACCAGCTACAGATGTATGTATTGGGCTTGTTAAACAAGTATTTATGTAACTTCATATTTTCATAGTCATAAAACAGATATCGTAACAGTGTTAATCGATTAATCGAAATAGTTTATTAACGTTTAAATTTCTGTAATTATTTTTTACTTCATCATAAAAAGTTGTTAATTGCACATGTGAATACGGCGATTATAACAATGCGAAAAATATTTTTTATAATATTCAATCGATCGTAAAACGTCAACAACAGTTATTTAACGTCAAATAGCGTTATTCCAATATGGAATCCGTTAGTTCGTGCCTTCTACATACACCATGCAAATCGGATACTGATAATATATCAAACGAAGCACGCTATTGGTTGTGGTTTAAGAGGCGAGGTTAAGCGGAAGATTAGGTTATTAAATCGATACACGTTTATTATGTAGGTCGACAGTAGAGTCAAAATTACATCTTATTTGTGTAAAACGGCCATACAATTAGATTGATTATAGGTGTAAAAACCACATGGTTCCAAAATTAAATGGTTCCAGGTATTATTAATATCTCTAAATCTAAACTCGTCTAAAGTCTAAATTCTTTATTGGGATTATTACCTATTAATAATAATTATTTTCAACTATTTGTCACTGAAGAGCTTGTACTGCCTGAAGTTAGTTCTGTAGCATTTCGATAAAAATTCAACAACTATTTAGTTGTGGATGCTTTAAAACTTTTTGCTGACAAATTAGCAATACATTCATTAATGTCTGACCATTTCAATGGACGAAATTTTAGTACCTTAACTCTTTTAAAAATTAAATATTGGGGATATAAACAATAATTACATTCTTTATAATAAAATAAATGTCAGATTAATAAATCCTTTCGATTACTTCGCACCAGATCATCGAATTTTATATTTATCAAAGTTATTGCTTAAAAACTCTACGTTCTTTTAAAATAGACCCTATAACTATCAGATATATGTCAATACATGGATGTATAAAAACTTGTCAGTCCCTTTACTATTTTATGAATCTCCATCAGACGATGACAGTATTATTACCGGATGAGTAAACATAAATATCGGTGCTATAAAATGGTTGGCAAAGAATAGGATTGTTATAACAAATGTACTGGTCATAAGAAATTTAACCGACATGTAATTATTTTTAAGTCCTAAGTCTATTTGGAGGAATAATAAATACAAAATTAACTAGTAATCTATTCATGGAACTCGATAGATGCCAGCTCCAATGTATAGGCCTCCTTCAAAGATAGCCAGCCACAATGATCTGTCTTGCGCTCACCATCCATCAATTTCTCATGACTTTGATTATGCCGTTGGATCACCTAGTGGAAATATTAAATATAGCAGAGACTTTAAATTTCAAATATTAGTTTTAGATGTTACTAAAATTTTTTAAAATAAATTGTTCAGAAATATGTAATTCATACAAATAATCGTAAATCTCTACCATGAGATCAATAGATGACAAGATTGATATAAAACTAACTTAAATCCCTGCAAGCAAGAAGTGATTGTGAATCAATTTAATAAAAAAACCACACAGTATGTTAGAAGTGAGAGCGATTAGATCTAAAAATATTAGATTCGTAAATTTAATATTGCTTTTTAAAAGATTAATATCCTTTTATCAAGTTTTATTAAAGTCGTATTTGTGTGTTACTAATTCATTTGACATGGATAATATTAGCAAGGGGAGCTTTAGCTGCCATAAAATGTAAACTGAAATTATGGTAACAGTAAAACGAGCGCTAAAACTGCTTTATAGACTGCTACAGAAGTCAAAGCGTTTATTTTTACACGATACGCTCGTGTAAAGCATTGTTCATCGTTTGTTTTAATGCTCTAACCGAAACGTTCCATTGTATTATATTTCGTGTACTTATTCCGAATCAAATTTAGTCAGAATAGTTATGTACTTGTCGAAGTATTTCTGTTGAATACTTATGCATTAAGAAATACTTATAAAATATAGTTTGCAATATTTACTTCAAAATATGTTATAAATACTATGTAATTTATTTTAATAGTTCTAATATAATTAATAATATACATGCACGTATGTACGTTGCGTGTTCGCGAGTCGGATAACCTTTTTTTATATACTTAGTCTTGTCCTAAATATTATTACAAATAAAATATTTTTTTTTATGAAACAACATTTATTACTATCACAATGTATAAGTTTAATACACTCTATGGGAAAATTCTTCTCTTAGTCACCATACACTAGTGTATTAAGGTCAGGAATAGTTGACAAACAGTCTTCAGCTCTGATGAAGTCTGGAACGTTCGTTTCTTACCAAGATTGAGAAGATCAAGCTCTGTGACTAGCCACCGAATCCTGCGGAGACCATTCTTCGTTATTGAGCATGGTGTCGTTAAGATGCTCATCTACAATCTCAAGAATGGTATTTTGATACATATGTTCCGATTTTTCGATATCATTTTCACAAAAATATGGCTGAGTCACTCCTTCATAGCTAGCACCCCATCAAATCATCACTGAAGTCGGATAATGTCCACCTTGTACTCTGTTCACTAATTGGAAAGCTAATGTGTAAAGCCTTTGTATATATACGGTCTTTTTGGTCACAAGTTTTTGCTCACATGTAAATAAAATTCTGTGACCTTTCTTTGCATACCGCTTAAGTAGTCGTTTTGATTTTTTTTTAAATATAAGTTAAGGCATGATGCCTCTCTTATAGGCTGTAAGTCACATATCGTATTGTAAAATAAGCGACATGGTTGGTTCATCTTTATCTTCCGAAATATTTATTTTTGTTTTCAGACAGGATTTCTACAAATTCTTTTCTTTACTTTTATTTGATAGCCCTTTTCTTATGAACACGACGTGGACGGTTAAATCATTTTCTGTCAGGGTAATCTAATTAACATTACTAAGGAGCGCTCGAATTGTATAGTAGTAACATTTATTTTCATCTATCATTCATACACGGTAACACATTCCAAAAGATAACTGGAGATCTCTAAATCATCGATAAAAATATGGTAGAAAGGGTTGAAGGAAGCGGTTTGTATCTTTCACTACCCGATTGTTTTTGTTTCATTTTCGTATTAACAATAAATATATTTTATGACACAATGAAAAAAAAACTTTTGAGAATTATAGTGTTACCGTATCCGCTGTACCGCGTCTCAGAAAAACATTTCTAGGTAGGGATCAAATTTCGAAAAAAAAAATGCCTCATTCTCCCTACCACGTCCTCGCATCCTCTGACGACTCTGATATAGATGTTTCCGGGAGAGATTCACGTCGTCCTCCGACAACCTTGAAGATATTAATTAGTCTATACAATTCGTCCGGCGTCGCATCTGACGCGGTTTTTTTTTCTATTCATTAGCTCGCGGATTTAAATGAAATAAATCTAAATAGCGTCCTGAATTCGACGAAGCTGTAAAAGCTAAAAAGGCTAATAGCACCCACCAACCATCGAATGTAGCTATAGCCGCCTCGAGCAACGACGGCGGACTGATAGACGAACAGAGCGGTCGGTATCCGCCCGTCTCGCCACGCACATTCATAAGCGCGATAAAGAGGCTTCGGTAAAATTAATGAAAATATAAAAAATTGGAAAACAATTGGTAAAGAAGGCAATGGAAGTGTACTTATTAGAATCACAATAATTAACTTATTGTGATTCTAATAAGCCGTGAAATTAGGCAGACGATTACGTGTACATATTTGCTATTTCTTATTGTTTAGTAAAACATTATTCACCGTACAATACGCATGACGTCTTTATTGTTTATCAACTTCGGCAATTGTTGTCCATCACACTAAAACACTATTGCATCACCTAAATGGAACTATTAGATTTAACGATGACCTAGATTTACTAAACGCAAAACAGTTGTTAAAATTCATAGCCATATTTATCTCCAGTACTCTTTCAATATTAATTAATACTGAAGCAATACAAAAAAATTGTATTTAAGTATTAACTGGCTTAATATTTTTCAAATGTGTTTAAACAGATTAGAAGTTTATCAGATAATTAAATATAAAACTTAACTAAAATTTTCGAGTTTTAAAAAGTTTCAACTTTATAATGTAGAGTTTTCATGTTAAAAAATCCTCTAACATCATTTAATTTATATATTCATTAGTTGTACACAAAACTAAGTTATTCTAATATATGTATTAACATAAACATTACAAACTGTAGAGAATTATCAAGACGTTTAATAATATTGCATTAATAACGAAACATACAGGTAAAGGCGTCTAAGTCTCAAAAATGGTTGTTCCAGTGATGAAGGTTACCTCACGATAACAATATATATATATTAATAAATATTCGATATGACGTGAGAGGAATTTGCGGAATTATTGGCAATTACTCCTAAAATAAAATTGAAATCCATGCAAGTAATATAAAATCCGGAAGACATTGAAAATAGAAGTTGATTTAAGCAAAATATAAAGAAGGAATTATTTACTTCGATCTATGAATGAATATCAGAGCAGTAGTAACCCAGCGGCAGAAGACAGAAACTTCGATCGGTCGGTCGTCGGTCGTGGGTTCGATTCCCGTGATACAATTTTATGTAATTCTCACTTTATGCATAAATTATACCGGATTGTCGCTGCGCATAAAGAAGTTTCCAAAGGATGACAGCTCGAGAGTAGCAGCGTTGTTTGCGTATGATAATACCGAAATGATATCGCCTGCCAAGTGTGGCGATTGTGGTATACCGATCCGTTTAAATCATTAGGGGAGACTTATGCCTTGCTGTAAGCGTCTATAGGCTGAAATGATGATGATGATCTATGAAGGGATTAGAAAATATTGTATAGTAGAAAACGGATACTGGTCAAAATTTTCCAACGGATCACTTTTGCAGTAGGAGTTTATTTAGACATTATCCCAATCTCCCGATATCTCCTGATCAATGTCTAAATCATGATTACCTTTCGAAAATAAACGAAAATAATAAAAATTGCATTAACCTTTGTTTTCTCTTGACTCCCGAAAACATTAAAAAATCTACGTAAAAATCCACGACGAACAATTTGAAAAAAACAATTGCCTTTTTGTGTGTCATCCACGGAAGGACAATTGTATCAATGTTTTTTACAAAACATTCGAGGTCAGACGACGAATGTCATGAATCTGCGAGCTCATTCATATACGATGGTTTCACACAACATGATGATTTCCTTCGGAAAGCTTTCCTCCCAAAAACTGAGCAGTCACTTTGAGAATATCCCGTGACCACCGAAGTCGCAACAAATTAACTTTAATGGACTTTTTACGGGACTATCTTAAAAATAAACTTTACAATAACAAGTCCCAAACTCTTGTGAAATTAATAGAAATTTTTCGAAGAGAGCTGCGTCGAGGACTTCGTTTTGTTGTGTTTGCAACTGGACGACAGGACAAAGACATTTGCATGATATCTACTTTAAAAATCGAAATTTGTGTTTCAATTCCATTTTTCTGTATTTAAACTAAGTGGTCAATTTATTGGTCAAAATAAAAACTGGAGATTTGTTTTACTTTATATAATGGGAAATTTAAAAGCAATAGAACAGCATTAATATAATTGTGAATAGACGGAAACCACCTTCTATTTCCATTCATCAGCATCATTATCATCACGTCAACCCAGACTAGCACTGCCTTACCAACTTACGTTCTCTAACTGAGCCTAGAACAAGACTGCGTTATTACCGCTGTGTGTCTACACTATGTTAAATAGGGTATACTGTAGATATCTATACTCTATCCTATTGTACAATATACTAACTAATGTCTTTTTCTTGCCGACTGAGTTGTAATTCAAATGATTTTTATTTATTTTATTTAATCCTTAAGATTTTCATTGTACGTACGTTTTTACATGAAGTTATAATCGAAATTAGAAATGTAGATAATTTGTCAGACTTATAAGTAATTACATACGTCCATACCCTACTTTTGTTTAGACGTGTAAAGCGTGTACCGGGAGGGATAGTGTTCTATAACGGTTGTGTAGTTTATAAACAAGAATGAAATATAATAATTACATAAAAATACTAAAAAGCTTACTTTGATTCATTGTTATTGAAGATTTAATTATTATTCATTAAATTTATTTTGACCTTTAAATAAATATCTATCTCGATCATCGTACTTGGTTATATAGCGTATAATAAAGAAAACTATTATTTACAATAATTTGAAATGTCTAATTAATGTTTTAAAATTAAGTTATCAAATGCGTTCTTAGATAATTCATATACAATTTGCGTTTATGTATTAAAAAAGAAAACAATATTTTATTAACAAACATATGAAATATTAATAATGTATCAAAAATTTTACCATAGAAAAATAAATATCAACTTATCAACTGTAAAATCAAACTTGCAGATTTATTATAAGAAAAGTACGTACTTAATGATGTCGTGTAACCTGATTGTAACTTGTAAAATAATAAACTTTATAACATCAACCTTAAAACAATATAAACTATACCACTAAACAACTAAAAGTACAATTTTCATGATTGAGCAGAGGTAGGTCAGCGGTAGAGGGTAGTGACTTGTGACCGTTGCTCTCAAGTTCGAATCCTGGGATACAGTCTATACAATTCACATTGTGTTAGGTATTAATTTATAGGATTGCCACTGCTCATGAACAAGTCACCAGAAAGAAAGGGCAGCAGCGTACTTTGTGTACTGTAATACCCATGTGATCGCCAACTGCGGCTATTATGGTACACCCACTCATAAACAATTTTGGGGGAGGCGAATGCCCGCAGTGACTGTTTGTAAGCTGAACGACACGACGACAATTTTACACGATAAAATGAATACCTTCACGGAAAATGTACTCATACGTGAAAGCTTTAACGATGCCTACATTATCCAACAGCATACTTTTTATGTTAACAGCGCACTCTAGTGTGACCAAGTTAAATCACAGCGGAGTAATAAAAAGTTAAGAAGAGGAAATCGTGTAAATTATTAACTTTTTAATAGGCACAAGTTATGTTCTTGCTTGAAAAACACAAAATGTAACTTAAACATTTGTCATTGAAATTTTTGTATCAAATAAATTGAAACTCTCCATCTTTTTGAGTGCTAAAATTTCCCGATAGATGGACGTTATTTCGCTTGTTGAGTGAGATTCAATATGGCGGCACCATTCGCCTCTGGAACAGGGCGGGGAGAACAGTCGCCGAACCGCCACTACCATATCTACGCGTATTTTTATCGAAACTGTCGTGTTCGTGACTTGAACGCGGGTGTTATTTGGAATTTGTTGTGTGTTTGAGTGTTTATGTATGCTGTTTGTGTTATCAATTGTGAATTATGGTGTTTTGTGTGAATAACGTGAAACTACTTTAGGGTAACAATGTCTAGTAGTTGACATGTTTATCTGTGTCGTGTGTGAAGATTTTCCCTTCGCGTGAGGAGGTGTGGTGCGCTAGTGTGCGCGCTGGCGCTCTGTGTGTGCGCTGCGGCCGTGGAGAAGCGGCGACCCGATGATGGATTGCATTTCCATGGATGTATAGGTAAAAATCGCTAGTCAATTTATGCCTCTATTTAGCGAGTAATGGCCCACTGCCATACACACACGCGCCGATTCGTTCCGGCCGCATTCCACGACTGCTTTGTTTTATACGTAGAGAGTTCTTTATTCTGTAGTGCATGTATTTCGGAGTAAGGATGTATCCTTAAATCGATAAGGATAATGAGACTTAAGAGCGCGTATAAAACGGGCTTTTTGATATTGTAGTCTTCATATTGCATTGAATAAGGTCGCTCGGACCTTGTAACCGCTTTGATCTTACGAAATGTTTTTCTCCAGTGTTCATTGTGTAACATGGCATTGGATACTGTGCGGTATTTTCTGTTGGACTTTGGAAAGCAAATGCTGGTGCTTTCTTTTTACCAATAGCATTATTATTTAGTAACAATTTACTAACTTTCCTCGCTCACTAATTATTTAAATTGATAACGATGTATTAGTAACAACTTATATTAGAGCTTTTCTTTTAAAAGCTATTCATACGCACGTACAAAGTCTGGCTTGTACCATTGAATCTTAATTCATTACATTCATGCAGAGTCGCGCGAGAATATGGTTCCCCTCGCTCTGTTCACTGCCTCTGGTTATCAGCTTACAAAATGAGTGAAGCCGTCTCTGTCCTGCAGACAACTAATCTGTGTAACTCCGTCTCGTTTTAGCGCATATTGCGCGTTTTTCTTCTTTTGCCGTGTCATATGCTAGTGTTGGGGCATAACCAAGTTCATAAGTCGATTGGTTTTTACCGAGAATTGTTATTAAAATAAATGCCATATGACCTCTGGCCCTACGGGTATAATATATTCAAGTCCTTTGTTTAGGACTTTAATACATAGTATTAAGAGGGTATGTTAAGGACCACTGCGCATCCGAATCGCGCAGTTGGAGGTTTGGTGCTCGTCCGCGGTGCACGTGGATCGTCTTGTTCTTACCTCAAATCGGGATTCCTATTCATTTTCTTAATAAGTGATCGTCAAACAAGAAAAACTTAATGATGTAGTCAGTGACGGAGACCGTAAAATATACGTAAGTTTCTGTAATGAATTGAATTTTATTTTTGTAATGTTGTAAGCTCTGTAATAAATATTAAAAAGAAATGAAAGTGAAGAAATATTTAACTTCATTAAACTTAAAACGTTTGTTTGGCTTAGGATACTTCTTACTTTGCCATCACTACGAATTATATAAAGGTATAAGATAACAATATGGACTCCCTGAAATTTATTTCAACCCCAGAACATTGACGTTTACAAAGTCTAATAATAAGAGTTTATTAATATTCATCGCTGGAAGAAAAGAGACGTCGATAACCTTTTACGCCATTAAACTTGTTCATAATTACATCTCCGACTTAGCAATAAAAATTAAAGTCTTTAAATATCAACGAAAAACTTAATGCTTTAATGTTCTTTGATAAACTACAATTGACGTACGTCCTTATTAAGCTGGTTAGAAATAAAAAAAATTAGCTGTCTCTATTAATATCAAATCTAATCAATTATTCAAATTTACTGTTAGACTATTTTGGTTCGAGTAGTATATAAAAAGCTTCAACAAGAGTTTAATCAGCCTTCTTTATTAGCGAAAAGTCAGTTATAAATTTGAAAAGTAGGTATGTATAACGTTTTAAAACAACAGAAACTAACGTCTTTTACTTTAGTACAAATATTTAAAATCATTGATGTTAGATTGTGTGCAGTGTTAATCAAGTTATCATTAAGAGCTTTTAACGTTTAAAGCGTTTACAATAGAAGTTTATTCAGGTGAATAACGTTCATTCCATTTTACGAAATTAAATGATCAAATTTCATTTACTCTTGAACCCCGGAACTAACAGTATTATTGTTAATGAAACCTGACTCTTTGTAATTACGTGTTTGTGACCATTGTAAGGTGATATATGTGTGATCGTTCTTGCTATATATTATATAATAATAATTATTTTTAGTTAACTTTTTTTGCTGGAAAAAGCTGCTAGATTCGAAACGATTGCCTTATTAGTCTTAATATAATCGTCACAAAGGACATTTGGCTCTTACGTCAGGATTTATTTATATACGACATCATACCACAAGGAACACCTTTTTTAAACACTACATTTGTTCAATTCTGTTCTCATTTATTCTTTAACGTGGATCTGTTTCCAATTACGAATCCGTTTAAGTTATTGTCAAATTTACTATAAAGAGTCATAATAAGTTATGGGTGTAAACATTTTAAAGGGACGAATGTATAGGTTATTTGTCAGTAATCATCTTTAAAGCTTTTATCTCTATTTAAGTATCGACTCTGAAATATGTTACGATAAATTATTTTTTCTATTAGAATGTTACATGTTTAATGTATTAAAACAAGATAATAACTTTTGGCAATACAGCTTAATACACTTTTTATCGATCTATTCATTATTGTATCTCTTATTATAGTTCATTATTACAAAATTTATTATTGTCATATTATTTCACCTTTTGGATAGAAAAATTTAAACCTCAGATACTTGTAGTTTGATTAATTAAACATCGTCCAATGATCGGAAACTAATTAGACAGTCTATATGCGTAATTACAAGGTAATCCAGACATTAACAATGTAATACAATTCCGCAATACTACGAGAACGTCGAACGACTTGCTTTGTTTGTAGGATATCCCGTTACAGTGTTTATATAATATTAAATAATGGGATTATGTGACGTTTACAAATTTTATCATTAAATTGGTTAATAGTAACATACTCGTATTTCAAAATCTTTAAGTGAACATAATATCATATAATTTTAAAGTAATATTTAATTTTGTCAAAATTTTATTTCGCTGGCTAACCGAATAACCAGTAAATTTTTCAACAAGCTAACTGCGATAACAAGTTGCAGAGATCGGCATTAACTGCGAGAAGTCACAAACTCTTGGCCGCAATGGTACAAGTTGCCACGAATGAATTAGAAAAAGTTGATTGCAAGCCAAATGTTTTCGAAACCCCGAAGAGTTTCTAAGGTTAAGAGTTGATGTAATTAAACTCTTCGTTATAAGCAAGTAAAAAAAATAATAATATCATATCTCTTACTGTTCAAGGAGTAAAAAATGTCTAATATAAAGAAAAATATAAAAAAAGCTCTAGTTGTAAAGTTTTTCCATAAAAATCTTGCATATATTTGCTGTGTAAAATTAGTCGGTGCAAATCACAGGAAGTTCTGTTATTTTTAAGGTTATGAAAATATTCTTCAATTAATAAAATAAAATCAACAAACCAACAAACCGGTCAGTTCAAATGTAGTGCATTAACACGACACTTTGTTAGTGGAGTTCGGATGTTTCATTTACAATTCTGTTACGGGGCAGAGTGGTGCTTGCTCGCAAATCCGTTCGATCTGCTATCTACCATATATCTTTACGACGATTGAAGCAGAATGTATCACTAACAGAAGGTATCGGTTCTTGTACATTTTTATTCAAAGCTTATTTATCAAAAAATTTACCTACCGTACTACTTTTTTACGTTATAAATACACGATGATTATAGGTGTAGAAGTTATAAAGTGATGAATGTATATCATTTAACAGCAAAAATCTCTAAACCTATTTTCTAACATCCTGTAAATCCGAAATGAGCACTCTGAAATATGTCACCATGATTTAGGTATATGATTGTGAG
>DWIC01000505.1:0-11529 GCA_018248135.1 Battus belus
CTCTTACCTTGTAGACTCCTGCCATAAAATGTTTGACACGTGCCAAGTCTGCGTCCGGTTGATGTAGATTGTTTTATAGGTTCAGGATGGGTGTTAAAATGTATGAAGGCAAATCGAGGGCGATGCAGTCGTATAAAAACACGTGAGGCGTAGTATAACCGGCGCGAAAGTGATTAACGGTACTGTAAAATTACAGGTCAATGACCGACCCTTGCTTGACACGTGGTTACATAATTTGTGTCAGTTAATAATGACTTTGTTTTTTAATGTAATTAAGGGGTAATGGCAGGGCCACGTGTTGTATGTATTTACGGACTTACGATAATGAAAATTATAACGGTTGTGTAAATTGTCTTCTTTATTTTTTTTATATTTTATTATCACTATTGAAAAGCCTTTAGTGATTTAAAATTTATAGGGGCCATTAAAATAAATCTCTGTTATAAGACTACATGGTTAATAAAAGAAAAATGTCAAAATTATTTTAAAATATGACTGTGGTGTCTACCAAACAGAAATATCCCGAAACGTTCGTAACTTAAATCAGTTTTATTTAAGTTATGTTTTGTTGTTTTTCTTGACTAACAAAATCCATCATCTAAATTGGAAGCGAGTCCCCCTATCCGTTATATATATAAAACGTAAAAAGTTTTAATGACTTGGTCATTTATATCAAACAATGTCAAGGTTTTTGTTTTTTTTTTGTCCCTTTTACCTCTTTGTAAGAATGAGAACTTTTTGTACACTTGTAAGAGTTTTTGCCGTACAATACTTTTCTGACAATAGCAGGATTACTTTTTACTAATTAGTATTCGCAAACTACTCGATAGTTAATAATTAAATTGATGCTATCTATATTATAATTAAGTCTCTTATTAATGTATTACATTTTTAAACACAATCAAGGGCTATTAATATTTATTATTTAAGTAAGTAAGCGCTCTGTTGATAAGTTCTCTGTTGTCTAGCCGGAGTCTCATGTACAGTCATTATCATCGCAGTAGTCCCTATGGACCTTGCAGGGAGAAGGATATAGACCCTTCCCCTGCAAGGCACAGAGGCTAACATCAAAGATTGCCATGATGATCTTTCGCTTTTGCGACCTTCACTACGTCGTGGATTCACCGAGGGCTTACCCACGCCACGTCTACCGGCTCATGGTCAACACTCGAGACCCACCTACCAGTTCTTAATTTCACGAGTAATTGGTCCCGCCCACTGCCTTTAGAGTACAATATCATAATGAAATTAAAACTTTTTTATAATTAACATTATTATCCAATGTGTACACCAGATAAGGTTGCAACGAACTCTGGCCTATTACCAACGTTTTATTTTCCAATCAGACTTAATAGCAATAAATTCACTACAATTCATTCGAAACTTGCTTAATAACACAACAGTTGATAATTGGAGCAGTTTCGCCATGCTTGAGGCGTTTAAGAAAGTTATTAGTTTCTGTCATCGGCGGTGAAGGTTTCTCTTCTGTTTTACAAAAGTCTCGAACTGGAGGAGCAAAAGTATTACAGTAATCTATATAAGTATATTTTTTTAAAAAACAACATTTTTAATTATAAATAAAATTAGCCGCGTTTAACTAAACTGCCTGTACGTGATGACATTTTTGCCGTAGTACGTCAAGACAGACCTTCTCCGTTGATATCCAATGGGATTTAGAGCGAACTATCATTTATAATATCAATTTGATTTGTTTGTTATTACATACTATCAATGGTTAATTCTTAAATCAAACATGAGTTACGAACAACGAACAAGATTTCGTTGTATATTTAATGTTTGAAAAAAAAATTAATTTTCGAATTCAATCAGTAGAAAAGGAAATTGTCTTTCATGTTTTTTTTAATTTCAGAGAGTTAGATAATATTCATAAACACTTAAAAACACTTACAAAAGATATGGGATAATATCAATTACAAATCTTTTTCGATTTTTTCTATAGCAAAGCAAAATACATGCAACACGCGCTCTCGTAATAAAACATGAAATGTGGATTATCTGTCATTATATAATTCGACTTAACTCTCTACTCTTTTTAAAATAAAACACAATAAAATTCTTCTCGATATCAATTAAACTCATTGTGAAGTTGTTACTTATTACCACATTGCGATAAAACTGTGATTAATTACTCAACATTATTTTTATTGCGTTCAATGTTATCTCGACATAATTTCGCCATTTAGATAAAGTCGTTTCACATCGTTGGTAACATTTTAAGTTTTCGTCCTTTCAGCGAAGTCCCCTTCCATTAGTGGCTTCAAAGGCCCGTTCAACATTCAGTGGGCCGTCAGTTTAAAAGCTGTTCTATAAAAGTTTCAGGATGTCGCTTCACTGCCCTAGTAATTGTAAGTAGCGTGAAACTGAAGAAAGGCTTCAGGTTAGTTTAAATTATAATCCAATTGCACTTAAACTGCCCCAATGTTATTGTAGTGGCGGCAGAGTATATCATCATAGTACCTATTTAAGGAATCAAAAAGATCTGTTTCTAATTTTGTGTTAAACAGAATTAATTTCGTAGAAGCATTTCGAACGTTGAGTCATATATTATTTATTTGAAACTACGAGTACCGTGGACCAAGTATTAGAGAGTTTTCTCAGAGGGATGGACGAAAACATTGATGAAGCAAAGAAAATAGTATCAGCCAATCATCGAATGACCATTGAACAAGTTGCTAAGACTTTAAACATGCCTACTGGCTCGTGCTATTTCTGTCTTTATCAATAATTTGCGAAATTGAGAATAAAAAGAATGTAGACGTGTTGGACTCGGTCTGCCATGTCCGATGATTGCCTTAGGAGGTCAGCACTGATAACCAATTACGAATTAATCGCTATAACGTGAAAACGAAAGTTCAATCTCTCTGATGAAAAATTCCTTACGAATCATGATCGCAAAAATCTCTCAAATTTAGTCGCATGTGAAGGTTTTGTTTTCTGTGATTGCAAGATTGTTTTGCAGATGAGTGCATGCCACAATGAAGAACGGCCAGCACGGAATATTACTTACAAGTTAAGCGCAATTAGCGTGCAAACAAAGCCAAAAACTTTCAATATATCTGTGATAAAAATAAACATCACGTATTATTAATAAAAAATATTTTTACCTTACTTTTCTGTTCGTATATATAAAATATTTTATTGTCAACAAAAATCTACTAAAATAGACATTAAAAGTAAAACGCTTTTACTTCCTAAAAGCAAAGTACTGAACAGCGCGAATGCAGGATATTATTTTTAAGAAGTTGCCATGTTTTGCTCTGTTAGTATTCCCAGTGGCAAAACCTTGCTGCCTCGCGCGATGTGGAAAGTTATGGAGCTCTCACAGCCCCCGACGTATTTACATATTACACTAAGTGCCTTTGATGGTAGATTATTCACAAATCAACTCTGTTATATCTCAGTGTCCAAACTTGCTTTTGCCGTCCTGAGCCGATGGCGGATTTCACTAAGTAGTAAGTTATAAATTATAATACAAAACTACGCCAAGGAATGTCACAGAGAAACGCACTGGTTGACCCATAAATGGACGTCAAACCATCGGGTGCTTATCGCCATATGGTGGCTAATTTGGAGTAAACATATTTAAAATAATTAAAAATATAGAGCAGGTTGTGCACATGCGCTCCATCTCCCTTTTATTATATATATAACGCCAAGTAAATATTGACTTGGCGTTATTTCATTAGACAACCTGCATACGTCGTTACCAAATACATGATAGTATATTTTTATCAAGTTCTGTTATAAATTGTCATAATATACTTTCACTATTACTTCATGCTCGATTTAAAAGTTTTCACGCTCGTTAGACAATAAATAATTAGTGGTTAAACATTAGCGTCAATCGGTTCACTTTCTTTGAAAATAATCTTTTTTTATCACGCTATCAAAAACTTTATTAGATAGAGATTTAATTATTTTGGATAATTTAAATTTTTGTATAACTTTAATGTTATTTAAAGTCAGTGTTTATGTAGTAAGTGCAATTTTAGCCTTTCATAAAGACCATATATCTCCTGTACTGTTTGTAAATTATAGAATGGAATCTTTCGTGCCTTATCTTAAAAGAAATGTGGGCTACCTAAAACAAGTTCCATTTAATTATAAGACAGCGCTTACATATTTATATGAGTACTTGACTAAATCATTATCATCAACATCATCATTTTAGCCGTAGGACGTGCACTACATACGGTCTGTACAAAAAGTATTTATATATTATCGTCGTTATGGCCCATTGATAGCAAAGCATACACCTCCACCAGGGATATTAATGGGGTATATGCCATAATCGCCACGCCTGTGAGTTTGGCGATATAATGGAAAAACTTTCGTTAGTTTCGTTAATCTTTTATACTCCATAATTTTAACTGTGTGCATGCATATCAAGCTGTTGGATTACTGTGGGACAACATGTGTGTGAAGACAATGAAAAAAAAATCATAAAATTATAGTTAATTTGCCTTGTATTTTATACTACAGATTTTTGGGCTAGAAAGAAATATAAGTTGGGCAAGAAGAAAGATGAATGAACTTCTGGAATATCACAAAGAAGTTCTTTTCAAAATCGTAGCGGCCAAATGTACATTTGCTAGCAGAGTACAGCTTTACAACTTTTGTTTATATGTGAAACCTTATTTATATAATACTCAATGAGATTAATAAAATATGCAATTTAAGCATTTGTCATCATAACTTCAGTCGTAACCTCCACTCCTAGATATATACCTCCTCCATAGATTTATAAAAAGATTTAAATTTTTTACTTCATTATGTTTTCTATTTTTGCTTAGCTTACACTGCTTCCACAGTGCATATACAGGCTTGGCGGGTTCGATGTGGCAGGACACAGCGGGAACTTCGTTGAAGACCTCTTTTGAGTTATCGATATTAGAGGGCGCTCTGGGGACCCTAGGGTCAGGTCGCAATGCGTGGTTCAATTTTACTAAACTATTACTATTGTCCATACTTGTTATTGTCGTTTGTATCTAGAGACTACTGGTTATATTGTTTAACAAAGCACAACAGTCTAAAATCTTATTTCTATGTAATTCTCTCTTCGATATAGACAACTCACTGTGTAATTGTATCATTGTATTATAGAAATAAATAATGATATATAAAATAAAAAGTGTATATATTGGCAAAAGTTATGAAAGCGAAGTCGATGCAAGCTTTAATACATGGCGTACTCAAAGCTCGCGCCATTATATTGTCATTAGAGCTGCGCATTATAGCGCCTTGACAGGCACTGTTTAAAAGGGTATTACAGACCTCGTTAACACCAACTATACGCGACCGATAGATATTTGTAGTTACTTACTAATTAATATGTCTAGAATTACCAATCCGCGTAAATGATGGACCACTTCATTATTGACAGTAATTCATGTAGTAAGTGTCGTGTATATCAAAATAAATAATATAATTAAAAGTAATTTGAAACAGAACTAGCAAATAACAGTACAGTGGCAATGAAAAAACGACCACTAGGTTCACGGACCGGCAAGCGTAGGGTACGAAGTCCACGTGTGGGTAGACGACCTTGTTAAAGTCGGAAGAATCAAGGAACTGAAGGAAGAGACCTGTATCTAGCAGAGGTCGTTCTATTACTGAAATGTCTCGGTGGGGATGAGCAGGCTAGAGCTGTGAGAAGGGATTGGCGACGACCACGATTGCTCTGAAAAAGCACACCAACAAGAAATTGAAACCTGTCTTAACCTACACAAATCAAATCTGTAAGTCAAATGACACGGCTTAATGTTCGGACATGATGTTTATCATTTTATTATCGACCATGTTCAAATGATAAACGCGTTAAACTGAGCTCGAGAACTGCTTGGACTACCTCGATTGAACTCTTACATTATTTATTCAAAATGATTGGGAAACGGTCAGCTCTTCAATCCGAGGCGTCTATGCTCTAGGATATCCAGGAGGCGTTCCATTGTATATCTAGATACAACGGATCCTCGCCTGGATGTCCGCGTACATTTTTGCCATTTAATTTTGAGGTTGCGCATGAAGGCTGTATGACAGTTGATACAGCCTTCATGATTATAATTCCCCGTGTCGTAGTAAGTTATGTGAACGAGAATGTTTCTCCGGGTCTTTATATGGTCTCTTATATTTATTAATTGTAAATAAATAAACAAAGAAACAATACACATGTGAAAAACATTAATTACAATGGACATGACAAGTATTTGGAGGGTTCGGTTAATAAGAGGTTGACAAGTGATAGAAGGAGTTTGGTTTAATTCTCGCTCCTTGTCTGCCACTCAAAGTTACTCACTGTTGTAAATTCAAACAAAGCGACTGCTGACAGCTGAGTATGCAAGGAATGCGCCGGCAGCCGAGGCGCGCACCAAGCGAGGCCTTGTTTCTCTCCGTTGCATCACACGCCATTACACCTTTACGCCGTTACTAATAAACGTACAATGCGTGAGATAAATTACCAACAAAAGGTCAGATTTGTAGCCGCGTGACTAACATATTATCGGTCACAAATTGTATTTTGATTCTGTCATTTAATACATTACGTTATCACGGACAGATGTCATCTAAAACAAAATACAAGAGAAATGTTTTAACTCTATATAATCTGATAAAAATGTTACATGTTTCAATTTAATTTCTTTACAGATCTGTGTTACATTCGCCGAGCAGCGCAGCGGTGGTTCAGTGGTAGTTGACTGAGACTTGCGATTGGAAGTCGCGTGTTCGATTCCCCGGATAGCATTTAAAATAATTCACACTTTGTACATTAATTATATAGGATTGCCATTGTTCACAAACAAATTTCCAGAGGATGGGGAGCAGCGTCCTGTGCGTACCATGATACCGCGCTACGACCGCCTACCAACCTGCCAAGAGTAGCGGTCATGGTATTTCCTCCCATAGATAACTGCAGCGGGCGTCTATCGGATGATACGATGAATGCTTATTTGTTAGTAAAAAATCCTTTATAACTAATGTATAAAGTGTGAATTATATAAGGTTGTACCCCAGGAACCGAACCCGCGACCTTCGATCGCAAATCTTACTTCTCTATGGTTGGAATATCACCGCTTATTGAGCATTTGCCCTCCCAACTTTTAAACCTATTACTATTAACTACGGATATTTTTTTTTGTTTTGGCCTCCAGTTATCCATAAGCGAGCGGATTGTAATAAAACAAAAATATTTATTGGTTTGTTGTTACCTTCCCATACATAAGATAAGAAAGATAATGATCAAATTATACTTAATTTTTTATAGCAAGTTCTTAATCGTTTAAACGGTTACTTCATACAATAACTATTATAGCTTAAGGGCTTCCAAGACCTCGGCTTGAGCTGTCACTCATTACACGTTAAAAATGCTCCCACTCGCGCTTGTCCAAGAATGCCAAGCCTTCATTCATTTGATATCTTCATTCGATATTTGATTATAATATCTGATGCCACTTGCGAATATACAACAAAAGAACTTATCTCTATTTACTTTTAATAATAACTATTCAAACTTCAATAACGTGTATTAATAACTTTTGATAATTAAAATGTTTGCAGTAGCAATCCGAAGCTTGCGACAGCGACGCACAAAAGGCTGACCCGTGCCCAACTCGCCTTACAATCTCTTTACATTATTACAATGTTACATAAGACGGTATTTTATTATAGCTCATACATGCAATATATAAATTGTATGTTAAATTTACTGTCTATTCTTAGCCCATTCGTATGTCGTATTTGAGATAAGAATTTAATTTATCACATAGTTGACACTTCTGTCCAAGTGGCATTTGCTGATTACGCTGGTATAGGGGCAGTGGGGGCGCTAAGTCTAATACCTCCTTTAATGTAGCGAAGTTGGCAGACCGTTGCGTACTATAAGTATACTTAACTTATCATTCGTCAATAAGCCGACTCAAAGGCGCACAAAACATCCAAACCTCGACTTGATCGAAATGATCCTGATCGATAAATCTAAGATCCATAAAGTAAATGTTTGGATAAAACTATAAGTTTTGTCCGTTATTTTATATTTTCACATTAAGAGTAGTCGTCACAGCCACGCCTTGTTTAGGCTACTCTAGGCAAAACCCGGCGAGAAAACCTCCTCTTAACCTTCACCGGAGAAATTCTAAACCACTTTACATTAATCTAAACGAAATTATCTTAGTAATTAAGTAGAAAGCTATCGGATACTTAAACGAGTCACTGCTTAAAATCATCACTTGTACATGAGAAGAACACCACAACAGCCTAAATCTATATATGTTAAATAAGAGTCAAATTGAGCTCCCATATAATGTTATCCTTTATATTAAATTCACACGATTACATTTTCAACAAGTTTTTATTTCTAATCAAAAATATATTCACCTTCGTTATCAACAACCTTTTGTCATCTAGTATACAAATTTTCAAGCCGGAGCGGTAAAAATCAATCTATTTTTCTGTAAACTAAATGCGCAAAAACGACATTACTTTCCGGTCCCTCTAAAAATTTTTTTATTATTCTTAATACTTGTAATACTGGATAGATACTTAATACCAGAATTCATTCTCAAGTTTTATTAGCATTAAAAATGATTTACACTGTAATTGTAAGTTTTTACGAGTGTTAACATTTTAAATTTATTACATATCACATTCAGAAACATTACACGGGAGTGTTATTAATTTTATGGAGCCTGGCGAAATGTGCGAGCCTCTCTTCGTCTCTAGTTAATAACAAACATACGAAAATATTTAATTTTCTACCAAGAAATTACTTGTTTCACTGAAAATAATCAATTAAATAGTAATGTCGTTGCATATAAAATCCGTTTATATTTAGTATTATTGTAAGAGAAAAAAAAGTAATGAAAAAAAAACAAAAATATCTAATAAAATCATTAGTTTTTTAAACGTGTTTAGTGTGTTAGTTTATGACTGTTTTTGAATTACAATAAAGTATGTAGGTTGTGTAGAGCAGTTTCGTAATCTATGTGCCTCCATTTAAAGTTTTTCTAACAGTGTCAATTTACTTTCGAAATATAATATATTCGGCTTAAGTGATTGTGTCATTCAGTTAGATAAACGTTTTAAATTATATTTGTTAACTGTAACATTAGGATTTTTAATAATAGTGCATTATTATTTATTTATTTAATTTAATAATTCTTCTTTTTAGCCGATAGAGCCGTGAAATGCTTTAAACCTCCCCAAAAAACTCTACGATAATCGATCTGGCGTTGCCCGCCATGAGCTACTTCCTGTCCTGAACCATATCGCTGGCCCACCTCGTGGGGAGCCTAACCGCGCCGCACCTATCGCCTTGAGGCCGTTACTTGAGAACATTTCGGCACAACTGAAATCAATAGCACTAGCGATATGTCTCGCACACTGCTTCTTCAGCCCAATAAGTTGTTCTCACTATATCAAAACCCTTCGTTCTTCTACATATCTTCTAAGTTTTGATTCGATCTCGAACCGAAACTCCAAGCATAGGTATCTCCGTTACTCTCTGTTTAATAATTAGCGTATAAATTATAATACTCGTACATAAGGATTTTTGTATTTTAAGTTACAAACAGATCTTATAATTACTTTGATCAGTGCTTTAAGACAACTATGATATCCAAAATGAATAACCATACACAAGATAATTGGTTATTGATTAAATATAATAAGAATATTGGTGAAAAAGCTTTAAGGAGGTGGGCGCGGGTCTCATTTGTCATCAAAAAGCATTAAAGCTTTTCCACACATTTATAATCAATCTGCATAAGGTGATCACTGAAGTACATAAGATTATTATTCTTTTTCTATAATAATGCGACAGATTAATAACTTCTAGCAGTAGAAAGTCTGCGGGGACAGAAAAGCGATTATTAATTTCAATAGCTAGTAATTCGAAACTGAGCTGTGGTATTCCAGCGGTAGAAGAATGAGACTTGCGATCGAAGGTTCGATAACCGGGACACAATCCTAAATAACACACACTTTGTGTGCTAATCGTAGCCGAGTACCAAAATTCACAGGCAAGCTTCCAGAGAATGTGCAGCAGTGTCCTCTGCGCACGACACTGCGATTGTCAATATGGCTGCCAGCTGCCAAGCGTGGCGATTATGGTATATCTTCGAGGGAGACCTATTCGTTGTAGTGGGCGTTGTAGTCTACGGACTGAAACGACGACGAATCCGAATTTTGAAAAGACTTTTTTTACTACATTATTACTATGTTATTTATTATCTCCATACATTAATAGACTGTAAATAAGCTATACATTTGGAAATTTACATTTCCTTCAGAATCAATTACTGATCAATAATAATGACTTCAATACAACTATGATAGCCGTAAGTATGAAACCAGAATTTTATACCATTTTAAGTGGTATTAGCAAATTTAATGTGCCAAGAGTTGATAACTATTATAGTGATGGAACCCTCAAGAAGCACATTTCATACGCTAACAAGTTGCTAATGCAAATTAAGCTGTGGAAATGATCACAACGAACCGTCTGAGTTTGTCATAAGCTCTCCTTAGATCGTATCTTGAAGTTGAACGATGCTATTATAAGGAGCTGTTTCATTATACTTTCTATTTAAATTGAACTCCAACGAAAAAAATATTGAATAAAATACTAGTTATGTTAAATTAGAACCTTGTGATGTCCTGTTTCAGTTTTGTACGATATTTCTACTGGTTTATGAGTAACAAATTAAAAAAATAAAATTACTGCATACTTATTGCTTGAATAGCGGATGACAAATGATTGATTATGTTGAATTAGGGGTTTAACAAATAGAAGAAAAATACATTTAAAAATATGAAGTTTATCAAACGCAGAACTCAAGAACTGCTCGATCAATTGTACAACTTTTCTAAATTTACCTAATGATACAAGAAGTTCTTATGAAGGAAATGCGACAGAAGTTGTACAACTAATGGTTTTTTGGTTAATTGGTTTTTGTTGTGACATACAATCCATAGTAAATTAAAAACTAACTAAACTTGTCCCTAGCGGATAAAAATTCAAAAAGTCGCGTTAGAATGTAATTAAACAAAAAACATCACGTACCATAAACCATTACATTTGAAATAATATTGAAGTTACGTTATCATTAAAGTCGGGAAGTGCTAGTAATGGAATAGTTATTATTATTGAATCGTGTTTATTTTATTAGAATATTAAATTAACAAAGTGATCGATACGAAATACTTTCTATATATTTATTTATTTATTCGATTGCGATCTGTTTATCTGTTACTTTAAACAGAACGAATTCGCAGCAGGTACATACAGTATAATTGGTTATAGGTGTATTATAAATTTTCACAATCAGTTCCAATCATCAGTTCAATCGGTCAGTTCGTAGTGAACAATAATTAATTTTAATATGTAGCAATTTGACATTTTGAAAACGGTTATATTTTAGTATATTATATTACTTTACAAAGACATTGTCGTCGGGTAACATGTAATTGTCAATTAATATATGGAACATACTACAATATGACACATTCTAATGC
>DWIC01000506.1:0-11528 GCA_018248135.1 Battus belus
GTATTTGACTAGGTACTAACAAATTTGATTTTAAATTGGAACGTAATAAAGTCAATTTTTTACATAGTTATGAAAAGGAATACAAAAACTAAGACTTCATAAAACTAAAATGTTTAAAGAACTTTTAATTTTATAATATTATGAAAAAATTGAGAGCACGTGTTAAAAAAAAATGTAGAATGGAACGAACGACGTCAAAGCTGCTTTAATACGATAGAGTCGAGTCACCCCTACAAGTAAACAAAGCTCCATAAATAAACAACTTGCAGAGAATAACAGATTAAATGTTTGGGTATGTATGTTACTTTTTCGAATAAAAATGTTGCTGATCTTTTTACTAGACACAGTATTATATTCAAACTAGTAGACTACATAACTCTTGTTAATACCAGGCGTCCATAAATTCATTGTATAGCAAACGTTGATAACGATTAATAATAGCGGAACTATGCTTGGCAGTGATCCACGAGCCTCCCAGTAAAATTATAACGCATGGTCTTTGGCACGAATGTACTCGTCTGCGCATATGTTACACAGTCAGATATACGACACTGGTACGAAGCACTTCATAGCATCATAAATCGAGAGTCGTAAAGTCGTACGACCACATGTCGCATCACTAAAATTAAAGCATTTAATTAGAAGCCGAATTACCGCCAGTTTACTTCGGCTATCATACACCTGTATAATAAGAGAAGCATTCTGTAATGGAATAAACTTCAGTCGCAATTTACTTATTAGATGTGACAGCGAGTGTTCATAAATAGAGCGGGATATTATGAGGCAAATTTGCCTGCGTATAGGGATGTAACTCACACCAGCGAACTTTGTGATTTTGTTGTGTGCGGGTTGGAAACTTTTGATCCCCTGACATAAATCTCCATCAGAAAATAGGGAGGGACGTAACCGGCTTAAGCTTAACCGTGACTAGTGGCTCGAACGTTATTTTAAATATATTTATAATAATGATAAAATATACTTGGTAATTTCAATCTTTATTTATTTTGTAGTAAAGAGCGTTTTGTACTAACAAACCAGTATTTGGACAGAGCGCGCGTGGCAAATGCAAATATTGTTTCATATTTCGTCTTTTATATCGTAGTTATTTTGGTAAATAGATTTGTATTATCGGAGGTAATAATCCGATTTCTGTAGTTAGCTTTTTGATGTAATTATGTTTAAATACATAGTAAAAAATGAATAACAGTTTTGAAAAAACATTTTTTAAATTGTTTAATACGATGTAATATGAACATTGTTTTTTTACTATATTAATTTTGGAATACCTACTGGTAATATTTCACAAGTGTAGAGGTTTTTAACAAGATTACTACTGTATATTGTCATTGTAATTTTAAAACTCAATCTTATAAAAGCTTTCATTATTTTTAAGCGAACTTGTATAAATAAATGAAACAAATGGTTGTATTATCTTTAAAATGAAGGTTTTGCCTTTCATTGTCTTCGGTAACTTTCGAATAACGAACTAAAGAATTCAGAACGCACGCTTTGTCAGTAAAATTAAAAATAAAAATGTTAGTAATTGAAGTAACATATTTTTGTTTATTTATATAAAAATAATAATGGCATCAAAATTTACTTGATGTAGTTTCTGCAACGTACGACATGAATGCAAAAGTTTTCGTACCATCACAATTACTACGAAGAAAGGAAAAACCTAGACAATGCCTTAGTTTCACATAATAGAAGTAGGTTGCTGCTTGAACGTCACAATTATGAAATTAGACTAGTGGCACAAACATACTGCTCACACGGCAGCTTTAAAAGTGGACGATACAAAAATAAATCCGATATTCAAAAGGCAGAAATAATTTTTTTAAGATGCTTTGGTTCATGGTAGTGTAATAGTTTTAGTTGTTGGGAAGCACACAGTTGCGAGGTGGTAGCGCGTTAATTTTAGGGCTCAAAATATATTATCAAGCTCGCCGGCCGTTTTAGGTTCCATAGATCGCTGCATAAACTTGGTACATAATCATTATTTCAGACGAACGACGTCCATTGCTGAACATATGCCTCCCCCATAGGCCTTCAACAGGACCGACTAGAAGCGGCCTGTGTCCACCGTCTAGAGACGACTTTAATAAAGTCGGCTGTCTACCTTACGAGTGGATCTTATATGCTGCGCTTGCGATTTTGTGGTCTATTCTGATTTGGCGTGCGGGTGCTGTGGGGCGTTAAAACGTAGCTCGAAACGTCGGCTACAGTTGTTTGTCTTTGGATATCGTTATTCCTGATTTCATCTAGTAGATAAATTCCGAGCACAGCTCTTTCCCTGGCTAGTTGAAAGATTGTTGCTTGCCAATGAGTTTCAAAAGTCGGTTATATAGTTTGCTTACAATGTGATTAGGTACAAGAACCATTGAAATGTGATCTCTTGGTGAAGTTTATATTTAAAATAGCAATATTATATATAAAATAACATATTTTATTGATCAACTAACACAATTTTTTCTTAATGATACCAGTCCAATCACCATGTGTCAGCCGATAGTCTAACCTGAGACCGTGAGATGCATTATAATCCCATTACGTTGTAAATTCTTTTTGAAAGAAACATTTTACCAATAAAGAGATAGCGGTACATTTAAGAGTAAATATATATTTCATTATTTCAAGTGATATAATTCATGCGTACGGATTTTTATTTTCAGATTACATGGACTGTGCTACGACTGTACTGTACGTGCGAATAATAACAGTTAACTGTTAACAAGTTGGGAGAAATATTTTCAAAAATACATAATAGATTCTTTTCTAAACACCAACCACTGTACTTTTTTAAACAAAAATATGTACTTGTTAGTAAATATTTTTGTTTAAAAAAGTACAGTGGGCATATTCATTATCTACAATACAAACAACGTTAGCATAAATTTATTTAGTTCATAATATCAAATGTGATCTCAAAAGCAAAATTTCGTCTCCCCACATGCTTATATCAATTACGGTCGTAACCATACCACAATTTTGCGTTAATCATGTCATATTAACACAATACTTTATGTGTATTCCAAATGCTCTTGTGGTTTGGTTTTCATAAATCTGATTTCAGGTTTGAACATTATGGATAAGTCTAGTGAAAAAAAAATAAAAGATAGTCAATTTTTGGAAATAGCTTAGCAATTTAAAAAAAAAAATACTTGACGATTTAGGCTTGCCATTCAGCAATCACATAATTTAGAGGACTCGTGGACTTGTCTCCTCTAGTGAACATATTTTCAAGATCTCATTATTGTTAGTTAAGTAACTACTTATGTAGTATATTTATATGTTTAAACTTTACACAATGTAACGATTCGTTAATATTACCACACAATTTGCAAAAATAATCTAAGCGATGATATTAATTAGGTTAACCTGTTAAAAATTCAAGAACTTTAATTCAGTGAGTAAATATTTGAAAATAATATATTGAAAATTAATTGGACAAGCGACGTCCATTCTAAGCTTTCGGTATCTCCGTCCATTGTCATTCCCCCGCGGTATATTATTGAGTTAATGGTATCATTTGGCGTACTTCGATTCTCTACAGGCGCCTCGTCCTACCAGTCGTTTTTTATTACTCCCTGTTTGACAGATATCGATGCCCTGTACATCGGGTCCAAATGTTGGATAGACAGGTTGAGGAAGGTCTGGTGAAATGTTTTTCATGTTTCAGTCGGTGAAGTGTGATTTATTATTGTGGTTTTTTAATTTAATTTTTTTTTTTCCGATATCACTAACGGGTCAATAAAATAAAGAGAACAAGTAGTTTCTCTGCCTCTTTTTATTTTTATTATTGAAGTAACTATGTACGTACGTATATTGTTTAAAAGTTTTCTACAGCTGTAACTGTATTTACTTATTGTAGCTATATTTAAAATCAACTGTGTATTTCTACAATTTACGTCGTTGCGCAAAATGACCTATAATTGATTTTTCAGTTATAATTAAATTGCAATATTTAAGTTATTGGTTGTACATCGATCGATGGATCATTGTGTTTTCACTATAACTATTTTTTTAATTCCTTGTTATTTTTCTTATAATATACTTTGCGTCAATATATAAAAGGATGTTAGTAACAAACCATCTCAGTGACACAGTTTATAACACAATTGTAATAGTACTTACGTGTAGGAAATATATATTTGTATTGGTGGAAAGGTAAGTCACTTCGACAAAAAAGTATTGGTAATCATTGCCGTGTTTTGACACGAAGACCGACTTTACGACTTCATATTTTTTTTTATATCACCCCCCGTTTATTGGGGGCCCCTCGTACAGTTTCCCCTGCATTTTTTAAGGCTATATTATCTATTTCTCTAGGTAAATGCATTTATTCATCTTTATTTCATAAAGACAATTTTATTTATTCTTACATACGTCGACTTCATATCTTCATCTTATATATAAAAGTAAAGGACTGGGACCACCAACCTCCATTCGTGTGACATCTTAAACCATGGTTCCCTGCCAGTGGCGTTGCGTCCAGGTTGGACCATTTTTAGCTTCACGGCATGCGGACCTAAGGTTTTGTGACCTATTTTTATTGCTTTGTCAAAAAATTCTGAGAGCTGGATAGAAAAACAAATGTGAAACTTAACTAGAAAGTTAAATGTAAGAACCTTGTTCACAGTGAATTTTCATTTTATTAATGGTGCCCTTTAGACATTAGAATAATATGAATAGTGATATAAGATAAAAAAAAAATTTTTGAATAAAAAATGGCTTTTGCTCCACATTGAATTTCTCTAAAAAAACTCATTATTGGTTTTGTCGTTGACAAGTTTATTGACCTCAGAAAATATCGTAAATTTTTAACAGGAATTTTGTAGGACTTAATTTATTCCATAAAAGCCGTGTAAGCAACAAATGGTAATATTTTACATGGATCGTAAATATCGTACCTGGGCATGCGCTTAACAGTGATGTTATCATAGTTAAATATCTTTCGAGCACCTGCGTTTCGAGCAAATTCTCTCGAAAGTATTTAGCGAGCAACGGTGACGTGCGGTTGGGATGGTTCGAGCAGTCCTTCAGGTTGGCGTCGCGGTTCAGGCACATTCTCATGTACCTCAATATCTAATATGCAAATATACAAATTTGAAAATCAAATAATTTAACCAAAAATAAAAATTAGTTATGTAAATTGAAATGAAACCAATTCAGAGATCTGTAAAGCGATTTTTTTAATAAGGAAAAATATGCGCAGAATGAGCGAAAAGAGATTATTTCTGTGTAGAAATAATAATAGACGAAAGTGGAAATGTCTTGTGTGTCATGCAAACTTTTTTTTTATTATACATTTTAAAATGTTTTTTAACAATAATGCTACTCGGTCACTTATACGAGATTGTAATACATTTAAAAATGTATATAATTTTTCTACAAAAACTAAAGCGAATATTTTATTCAATACACTTAAAAATAATTATATAAAATATGGCATGTTTATCAGCGGTATGCTCGTGATAGTATGTCTATGTGGACAATACCTATTATTTAGAAGCAATCTTTTTTATAATCGGTTACAGATTACATGAATTGCAGTATATAAGACGTCCATAGTACGCCTGACCGTAACCCAGTCAGCAGATCATAACCGAATAATAAGGTAACAAAATTCTATTTGAAAATGGCGGACTTAGCCCAGCGGATATGCAAGTTGGCAATCAGAAATGACAAGATCCGCAAAAGGACCAAAGTCACCGATGTAACTCGATAAATTGCTCGTGCGAAGTGACAGTGTGGGCACACCGCTGATGAAACCGACGAGCTGGTAAGTGCAGCATTGAATTTATGCCCATAAAGTAGACCGGTACTATTGGAAATCTCTGAGAGAGATCTGTCTTTCAATGGAAGTCTTAAGACTGAAATTACGATGATGATATCGATAATAAACGATTGAGCCAAGTTACATCCCTCTCGACCAACACCGAATTATGAGTGTGATAGTCACAACATGAAGCTTTAATTGCGGTAAAAGTTATAAAGTTAAGTCATAAAAACTTACTTCCTGATAAGTTCTGGGATGAAACTGCAAAACTTGATTTCCTATAACGAATCTGTGTTTCGCGTTAGAGCCCTTCCTTCGTTTCTGGATCTGTTCCCAAACGTAATTGACAACATCTTTAAATTTGGGAACTTTTAATTCAACATCCTTTGCGTTTTTAACGTCCTTCTTGGAAGTTGTTTCGTCTAAATTGACAACGGACGTCTCTTTCTTTGCCACGTTGTTCACCACGTCCTCTATTTCACTCGGTCGAGATGTACCATATAGACATTTTTGGGATTCGGTTACAATGTCGTCTTGGCTAAAAGAAAGGTAATTTAGCGGAGATTTTTAACAGTTCCAATGTTATACAGGTTGATTGGAAGTACAAAAGTTTTAAAGGATTGAAAGTATAGCATATTCGTCGACAAAAGATATTTAAGCTTTTACACCAATTCTCAATCACTCTGTATAAAGTGATCATTCTGTAAATAGTTACATTATTTTTTTTTCTATATGTAACACTAATTCAAAGTCTGTAGAGATAAACACTGATTTGAATATTGTTTTTTTTTATTATCTATAGGCAAAGCATTTGACCTCTATCTCACATGATGTTGAGGTCTACAATGCTACATGTTTGCCTAGAAGAAACGTATTCATTCTTGACTTGTATATATAGTAATACCAATTTGGTACACATTGTTTTGAAACAATTTGTTGTTCTAATAACTACTGTAGGGTAGTCCACAAAAGGATATATAAAGTAATGTGAATTTGTCTGTCTGTGATAACGCTAATTGTATTTTTTAAGGCCCCCGTTTTGGGGGGGCGTCTCGTACCTCAATTCTTATTCTAAAGGGACTTTGCCAGGCCTATATAAGTTTTTCATTTCACTTTTTTTAATTATTTTTACTCAATCATTTACGCTTATTGTATAAACTAGATACTAAAAATTTATAACTTGTTAATAACATAATTGATAACTTAATTAAAAGCTATATTACCTGTCGCCGCCGGCCAGTAACAAAAGATACCGAGATGGAACATAGTCCTGAGGGAACACGACCGATGAATACCGCATAGCTATATAACGTATCATTGAATCTTCACTGTGCATGTAACTGTGAAAACAAAACAAAACAATTTATTTATTATTATTTTAAAGGTTTAACACAGTTTTTTATGTGATTTAAAAAAAACTTTATCTCGGAATGTTCCAATGCATAAACCAACAGGATTTGTTGACAAACAATTTGTTTATTCTAGAGTTTGTCAATATATTCTCAACCGGTTATTGGAGCCATGTAACGACAGCCATGTTCAACAGTCCTACAGTTGTAGATGATGAGATAAATGATGATGATGAAACAAAGTTCATATTCTAATGCACTTTTAGTCGAACTGGTTTGTGGCAGTTGTATAAATGTCATAATTTATTCTTATTTCATTATTAATCAAGTTTAAGAGATTGATTGAGTAACTTTGTTCAAAACACAAATATCTAATATTTTTATCTAAAACTGAACAAGTATTATGTTTTATTATTAATATGCGAAATCATGTAAATGTTAATCGTATATATTTTATTACATATTGGTATTATGTACCCGGATATGTTTTAGTAAAATATAATATCCTCTTCTTAATTTCCAAATAATACAGATATGCTTTTAAGCTAGTGGATATAGCAAAGTAGGTGTAAGAACCACCCGCAGTCCGTAGCGCTGTGCTATTTTGTCCCTAGCACTCGCGACCTTTACCCCCTAGGCTCCGTTTCAGGAAGGAGAAAACCATTCTCCTGTGGGTCGTCACGAGGCACGCCTCTGCGCTAATGGTGGCATCTACGAGTGGGATCTGCCTATGCTGATCCCGTTTGGCCGCCACCTTCATCACCATAAAGTCAAGCGGGCAAGGAAAGATCCTGTCCGATCTCGACCACCATGATACGCCGCTATAACAGCCACGCCGGAATATCCGCGAGTGCATGCCAAGTGGAACCCTGAACTGTATTATGAAGTCTCGGTAAACATACAGACAGCGAATATTTTTTTAGGCGAAAGCTCTGCCCGGCTTGTTGCTTAAAAAAGTAATTGCAAATAAATACTGCGTATTTTTATGTATAATTAATGAATCCGCTCACATGTTTACCATGTGACAACCACACAACGAGACACGAGATAAATTTACAGCACGGCTTTGCTCGGTCCCGCGGCGTCCTCGGGCACTCGCGGTCACCGTATTCTTGATTAAACACTGCACTGATATCTACTGATTACACATTACATAGTCCGATGCCGGGTTGATAGCGAGATGCCTGTCTGCAGCATCTGTCACTTTGTTGCTCCCATTCAGACGCTTGGACAGAATGTTGTACATTATTTAGATCTCGTTATACTATACATTTCCAGTAACTCTAGGCATGACAAATAGTGTATCTTGTAAACAATTGTTTTTGTTCAATGAAGTACGAAATAACTAGTTAATTTTTTAAATGAATAAAAATATAAAAACTAAATAAAAAACCTATTAATCTGTTGTTAAATAACAATAATAATTTTCTTCCCGTGTCTATTATATTATTATTCATAAAATGATAAAACTATTCATAAAACTTTATAGCGATTTTATTAATAACAGTTGGAGTGCATGCAACCTTTTAACAATTATTACACAGCGTTCATTATCATTATTTCAGCCGTAGGAAGTCCACCCGTGGACATAGACCTTCCTCATTTATTGATATATATATATATGTATGTTTATGACATTTGAGGGGTTGCCCACACACATATACATGTATATGATTATTTGATCGGAACTGGCCTGTGTTTTATGTTGCCTCCCTACTGCTACTTCAACTGACTGCTCTATTTCGCTTCCAGTAGGCAACTATTTAACCAACTAAGAAATATAATATTTATTTAAGCGGTTAAAGCACAGCACAGTTAAAATTTTCATAAAGATGCCGGTATGAAGAACGTTGCTTTTATTTTGACAAATATTGCGGCCTTTTGATTCGGAACACAACATTTTCACAGTAGAAGACGTGCCCATGTAAAAGAATCTAATGACCGGTGTTTAAGAAATAGGATTTTAGCTATAAATAAGTTAATGTAAGTGGTTTCAACATCTTTTGTTTTTCTTTTAACAATACTTATGTAACAATATGTATGCGTTTCTTAAGGCTATCTATTTTTAGTTTTGTTTTAATATCAATCTTCCCCGAGCGGTTGAACTCTTATTAAATATAATTTTATAAAGAAGTATAATTTTTTCAACCTCTTTCTTGATGTAATTCTATGTAATTGAATTTTCAATTTGTGTGTCTAGCTCCAGTTTAATCTACTTACGATTAATTCAATAGTTTTTTTTTGTAAAATAAACGTTTCATTACTATTAAACCATCTATTGAAATTATTCCATTATGTATTTAATTGTTGATTAGCTATAATTGTATAGTCTTAAAAACATTATCTAGAAGTTATTTTAAATGATGACGTAGCGTCCCGGGAAGTAGTTGGATGAAGACAGCACATTTTACATTTAGAAAATTAGACGAACTTACTTATTCGTAATTCATTTTTTTTAACATGAAATGTAAAAAAAAAATTAAACATGCCAGCAAGGCTCGCCCTTCATCAGGTCTTTTTTCCCGACAAACTAATTTTACAATATCAAAGTAAACAAAAAGATAATATTGGAGGTAAGGAGTACAACAAGAGAAAATAGATCACACCAATAACAGAATATTTAAGTCATGAAAGACCAGCGGCGCAGTTGTACGAATACGAGTACTATGACGTTTCAAGGGAAACCTTATTATATTTTAAATTTCATTGAATTTTAGCACATAGTTTTTTTCCTTGAGAACATTTACTTGCATCAATTTTTTTCTTATTTAATAAATGCAGATAAATCATTTGTATCTGTATATTTATTAATGTTCGTGTAAACAAATTTTGATAATTATGTATTAACTATTAAGTTATCTAAACATTGTTATTTTAACTATTCTAACTTGAAAAAGTTGTAAGCGATCATCAGTAACCACTTTTCAGCTAAATGTTAGAAAATTTCGTATTAAAAGCACAGTATTATATATAAGATTTATTTAGGAAAACAAAAGGAATAATATATTTTGTATAATAAAAGATTCATCGCTCCTGAGACGATAATGAATCGAGTCAATTTTTCAAAAACCAATACATTTGCTACTCATTTGATAATCGCTACATTTAATTTCATGGCAACCCTGTTCTATGTTTTGTTCATGTAATGTATGCATCTAGCACACGGCGAGCGACTGTTGAAGCGTGACGGGCTGGGCCTGCCGTGTGGACACCCGACTGTCCTGAATTCTCCAACCTATCAGTGATGTATTGCTGTTTGCACGTTAATTATGGACACATTATCATAAATGACTTAGGCAGGAGACATATTAATATGTATTTGGAATGCTGTACAGGATTATTGTACTTGTACTCAGTAATAAACGAATGTCTGAAATTCTTTTTATGTCTAATTCTTAAGTTTCCTTTCGTATGCTGTGAAGTCTCCAGCCCTGAACTAGTAAACGAACAGCTTCAGTTCAATACAATTTTTTTTTAATATATAGCATTTGCATAAAGTAAGGCCAGCTCTTGCCGGTTCATCAGTTTTCATGGTATTGTCATCCCTTGAAGAAACACCGTTCGCTCCACTTACCGCCACGTATCTTCTTGTCAACTCACGTCAACTTAAACCACGAAGTTCCGCTAAAGTATTAAGATTAAAAATTTTTTTTGGTGGTCTGTTTTAAAAAGGGTTATGTTCTTTTTTTATTTCTGGCTTCCGTGGCAAGTAACATAATGGCGTTAGTTGATGCCATGATTGCAAAAAAAAAGTATGACTGACGTTGGTTCTTGATTTGACGATTAGCTTAAATGTATAGCCGCGGTGATAATCAATGAATATTAGTGTTAAAGGTAAACTTAATGTGAATAACGGAGATATGCAACAAATTTTTGTAGCGACACACTGAACCACAGTCTCCTCGTCGGGCACTATTACTGCCTTGTATTTGCTCAATTAAACTGTGTTCATCAGGTTTTCGAGGTATCTGTCTCAAGTAAGAGCAATCAACGCCGTTATTTACAAGTAGAGGCATTATAATCGTTAAAATCGAAAGCCAACTCTAACACGTATACACCGCTTCAATATCGCTCAACCTACGTAGCAGTTTTTAGACTCGGATTACTGAATTCTGTGTAATAAATTGTATAAACTGTTAAGATTAGTAATACCAATTAACATTTCAGTCATAGAACGTCCACTACTGAACCAAGGCCCAGTCTGTATATTTCCAATAACTCATATTTGGAAGTCTACATCAAGCGTCTTCCAACGACCTTAACAAGGTCATCTATTCACTTTGTGCATGCACAACATCACTAACTATGAATTCGAGTTAGCACATTATTCGTACAATAAAATTATATTTGTTTTTGTTATTGAATTAAGAGAGTGTGACGCGGAAGATACAAACATATTG